>VXBW01004657.1:173482-187094 GCA_013400375.1 Thinocorus orbignyianus
CACTCTGATCCTTCCGGCTCGTTGATTGGCGACGGTCCGGAGGAGGTGCCTGAGGCGCGCATTCGCCTTGCGGATTGGTTTTGGGCCGCGTCACTCTTAACCCACTCGCTCGCTGATTGGCGGCAGCGCGGCGGAGGCGGGGAGAGGCGGGCTGAGGCAGCGGGCGGGCAGGAAGGCGCAATGGCGGCGGTGGCTCAGTGTGTGCGGGCCGCGCTGCGGCCGCGGTACCCGCTGCTTGGCTTCTCCCTGAGGTGAGCACCGCGCCGTATCCCGCCCTGTCACCCCGCTTCGCCTCCTCTGCACCGGGCGCGGCGAGCTGGGGCTGCGCTGCCCGTCTCGCAGTAGCTGGGCCGGGCCGGGAGAGGCAGGCCCAGCCCCAGCCCCAGCCCCGCCGTGCTGAGGGGCTTCACCTCCCACAGCCCGGCCCTTCGCCTCCGAGCGGGGAGCCCCTTCCTACAGCTGGGACGGGCCCGTGGTGCCGCTCCCCTCGCTGCCTTCCCTTCCTCTTCCCCAGCCAGAGGTTGCGGGGCCCTTCTGGCCCGGCCTTCAGTCTGGAGGCCTCCCGGCCTGAGGGCTGGATGTGTTGTGCAGGGGATCTGAGGGCTTTTGTCACTGCGGCAGTCCTCCCCCTGCCTTGTCCACGAAGAGACTTTGCTCAGGTAGCTCAGCCTGACGTTAGGAAGGGTTAAATAGTCATCTTCGTGGAGACTGGCCCGTTATGGAGGTGATATTTCTGGTGGAGCACTGAAATACTGCAGTGACCCAGAGAGCACTTGTCCCTTGTTTTCTGCTGTTCTCATTGGTGTGGCTTCTGGGAGACTGTTGCAGGTGATTGCATCACATAAGCTGGATTTGCTTCCTGATAGAGTACTGTGCTGAAAACGGGTTCATATCGCCCTTTAAACTGCTGTGACTTTATAAACAGAATATAACACACACTTACAAGCTGCTGCCCAGTGGTTGTTGTCTTGCAGCAAAGTTCCTTTTTTTTGCAACAGTTTAGACAGGTTGGCTTCAGTAAAAGGCGGAAAGTTCTGCAAGCAGTTTCAACAGCCCTAGAACTGTTATATTAATTCAGAATCACAGAGTGGTTAGAGTTGGAATGGACCTTAAAGATCATTGAGATCCAACCCCCCTGCTGTGGGGGTTAAATTTGTGCTTTAATGTGAGAGTTTTGTAGACATTGGCACATCAAAGTGTCCAGTATGTCCAGAAAATGCTAATATCTCACAAAGTAGGCAACTTATTAATACTGTCCACATGGTTTTGCCTTAGGACTTCTCCACGACTACTTTGTGTAGCAACACAGCAGCAAAACACTGGCCAGAATGTGGAAGAGGAGCAGAGCCGGAGCCAAAACGAGCAGAAGGTTGAACCCAGCTCTGCTGAAAAACTGTTACCTGATGAAAAGGCCAAACTGGAAGAACAACTAAAAGAAGTTACCGTAAGTGTCTTTTGGTCATCAGGTTGCAGACCCTACAAGCCCTGTAACTAAGAGTGTTTATTAAGGGTTCTCCAGGCACATTCTGGATATAGTTCTGTGGCTGCTGAATAAAAACAAACCTACAATTAGATAATTTCTTTAAACTTAAGAGTAGATGTACTACAAGACCTGACACCAAAATAAAGATTTTGGATAGCCGATTTCTGATTTCTGCGTGGAATTGGACCTTCTCCAGACTGAAAAAATTGTTACTGAGTTTCACTGACTTCAATTCACTTTACATTTTGCTCTTTGGAGAAATAATTTTTGAAAGACTGTGGAAGGGCTTGCTTGTGTCTTTGATGTGTGTATCTGTGTGTGCTAAGAGTAGGCTTTCTTAAAACAGCTGCTGACTTTACAAAGATCAGGCTTAATGATGCTTAACTTTTACATAATAGGGTACTTACTACGTATTTAAGAAGTGGAAGTTTGAAACCTTCTCTCTTGGAGAGCCCTTCAAACACAAGCCTGAAGCATCTCGTTCCCTCTGTCTGGCCTAATGTATCTTGCATTCCCTCCTGTGTCTGACTTCAGCAGAGGGTGAAGGATGCCTCAGGAGGTGCGAGGTGTGGGTTAAACAAAGGTGTTGCTTTTCTGGATGAATGCTTTATATAAAATGTCTTTCTAGAGCATTTGAGACTTGTGAGAGGTAGCCAGAGCCTTCTGTGGAAGCAGCACCTATGGATCATAAGTGGATTGAGTTTTCCTTTCTGTTGCCCTTCCCAGAGCTCTGAAGGGACGAAGCTGAGATGTCATTTAGCATCTCTGTTGACAGTGTTTGCAGTTGGCTGCCTAACATGGCCCTTCAGTCAACTTGTTGACTGTTTTTATTCTGTTTTGAGATTCTTCATTAGGGTATGATGGTCAGAGTGGAAGCCCAGCTGGCATTGTGGGTTGGGTGGTGAAGCACTCAACCCAAAGTGCCTGAGTTTATTGAATTTCATACTCAGTACTGCTGCTGGATGACCATGTCACTAGGAATAGTCCAAAACTTAACCTGAACGACAGAGGAGTTAGACTTCATAGTGTGTAAAGTTTGAAGTAACTGGAGGACACTCTGTGGCCTGCATGGGGAGGGAGGAGATGGTTTAAAAGCCATGGCTGTGTTGAATCTCATTTGCCACAGTGTCAGAGTACCTCATGACTGATGAGAGCTTTCTGGGAACACACATCAGAAAAAGTAAAAATCTTTAATAAAACTTGATGTATGCATGGAGTTAAAAATTTCTTCCAACTAATCTATTGACAAATACCGAGAGTCTGGAAACCCTTAGTTCCTTTCTCCAGCTTCTGTCTGTGCTGAAGAGAAGGAAACACCCGTCTTCATAGGAAGGATGCTGTGATAATTGTCACATTGTTTTCAGGTTACTCATTAGCTGGTGGGTTTAGGCTACGTAACTGTTGTTGAAAATGCTGTTTTATACTGAATATGCTGCTTTGAGTTAATGTCAACCATCCAATCACTAGGAATGAAATGTCTTCTGCTACTGATCTTTCTTCTTTAGGACAAGTACAAGCGTGCCTTGGCAGATGCAGAAAACGTGAGGCAAAGAAGCCAGAAACTGGTAGAAGAGGCAAAGTTATACGGTCAGTTGGGGGCTCCTCTTGGGTGTACTCATAAGACCCAAAGCCTGGAAAATAGAGCTGACTGGGACAAAGTTTTGGCAAGTTGGGATCCCGGTGGTTCTCACTAGTTGGTTAAAGGAAGGTATTTGAGGCAGAGAGGTTTGAACAGTTCCTCACTCTGTATCAGGATTGTAATCATCTCACTAGACAAGGGCAAGACTCAAAACTACTGAACTAAACATCTTGAAGATTTTTTTTTTTATTTGGCATCTCATTTCCTATAACATGTACTGCCCTGGCAGATCTTTCAGTATGGTGGCCTGAAGTTTGCCTTTTTCACACAGTTTGGTCTTGGAACAGACTGCAAAAACCTGAACCAAGAACATGGAATAGTAGCTTTCGTTCTGGTTTGTGGGTTGTTTTTTTTTTTTGTTCTTGGTGTTTATTTTGTGTTTGGTTCTTTTTTGGTTATGAATACAGAAGTTTTAATTTTTGAATACAGGGTCTTTGGTGAATGTGTACTGTAAAAAAAAAAAAAAGCATTTCTTAGTTATCTAGTATTCTTGTACTGTTTTCATGGATGTTTGAATCATTCTGAAGTTGATTTTCAATAGGTACTGTCTACTCTGTGGTTGTGAGACCCCACCTGGAGTCCTGTGTCCAGCTCTGGAGTCCTCAACATAGAGAGGACATCAAACTGTTGGAACAGGTCCAGCGCAGGGCCATCAAGATGATCAGAGGGATGGAGCACCTCTCCTATGAGGACAGGCTGAGAGAGCTGGGACTCTTCAGCCTGGAGAAGGCTCTGGGGAGACCTGATAGCAGCCTTCCAGTGTCTGAAGGGAGCCACAGGAGAGCTGGGGAGGGACTCTTTGTCAGGAAGTGGAGTGATAGGATGAGGGGTAATGGTTTTAAATTGGAAGAGGGGAGATTTAGATTAGATATTAGGAAGAAGTTCTTTCCTGTGAGGGTGGTGAGGCACTGGAACAGGTTGCCCAGGGAAGCTGTTGATGCCCCATTCCTGGAAGCATTCAGGGCCAGGCTGGATGGAGCTTTGAGCAACCTGCTCTAGGGAGAGGTGTCCCTGCACATGACAGGGGGGTTGGAACTTGATCTTTAAGGTCCCTTCCAACTCTAACCATTCTATGATTCTATGATCAAGTAAAAATGGGAAGGACTTTTTACCCCAAATGTTTTCAATATCCTGTATCTTACTAAAAACCTGAGAGAACAGATTACTGATGAGTTTTTGGGGCTGTGTTCGGTTCGATTTTTTTAACGCTCGTTTCCCTCAGTGACTGATCTCAGTCCCTTTTTCTTATTTCTTTTCAGGGATTCAGAGCTTCTGTAAGGACTTACTAGAAGTTGCAGACATTCTGGAGAAAGCAACAGAAAGTGTTCCAAAAGAAGAAATAAAGGATGAAAACCCTCACCTGAAGAGCTTATATGAAGGTCTCGTTATGACAGAAGTACAGATTCAGAAGGTGTTTAAAAAACATGGCCTGCTCAGACTGAACCCTGTCGGAGCCAAGTTCGATCCCTACGAACACGAAGCCCTGTTCCACGCTCCCATGGAAGGGAAGGAGCCCGGCACTATTGCGTTAGTATCCAAAATCGGCTACAAGCTGCACGGGCGCACGCTTCGGCCCGCCTTGGTGGGTGTTGTGAAAGACCCTTAATTGCTTCGTTTGAGAGTTTAAAATGCCATACAACTATTAAACAGCTGGATGGTTTTTCTGTTACACCATGATTTCCTCATTCCTCTGCCCCCCCCGAGAGGTTTAAATGAATTGATTGAGGTCCCCTAGTGAAAACGAAGCAACCGCTGAAATTCTGCATAGTGGCCTTCAACATCACTGTTCCGTAAGCTCTCTTCTTAAGTGTGAAATACAAGAGCCATTAAGCCCTCTGATGCTTTAGATTAGATACCATTTATTACAATTATTGCTACCAAAGGTGCACTAAATTGAAAGGAATGAAATGCTCACAAGAATTTTCCCATCTGACGTTCATCACTATGTGTAGATTGAGAATCCAATTTTTGTTTTGTAGAACCTAACATTGCAGAAGTGGGTGCAGGAGTACAGAGAACCTGTTTTTCTGCAAGGGTCTATCAGCTTTCACACACAGATGTGACAAATGCCCTTTTTTGCCTATTCAGAAGTGATCTCTCTCAACAAGTGAAATCAAAACCTTTGTGAATTCTGACCTGTAAATAAAAGGCAAAGGAGAGCAGGCAACGTCTGTAATTGTTCAACCCTTCTTTGTTCTGCAGTAACCTTGACTCAACAAAACCATCTAATACTTGTATGGCATTGTGGAACCCATAGAATTTATCCTATCTCTGGATTTTTTAATTTAATATTGTATAAATTGTTTTAAACAATTTTGATAGTCTCGTAACTTCCAAGCTTTACAGTCAGTTTGTTCTGCAAACTGTAGTCACAGCCCTGCTGAAAGCCAGAACACCCAAAGGAGCGAGTATCTGAGAGTTTGGTACGTGTTGTCTTTTAGAATTACATAAAGAATTGCATGGAAGTGGCTTGAATATGAAACTAAGTTCACATTTTTGTTCATTTCTTGCATTTACTCAGCTTGGATCTTAAGTTGCCCCAGAACTTTTCCCCTGCAGAGCTCTTACTGTGTCTGAACTCCAGCTGCCGCTCCCCATCCTGCAGAGTCAGGCTGAAATACAGTATGTGATTAACTGAGTGCTTTGTGCTACATTTGCCTGGTCCCCTGGACAGGAGTGGGTGGAACCTGGCAAATGACACAAGGGGCAAAGCATTTGTCCTCTTGTATCCTCAGAGCCCACACATTTAACACACAGGACAGAAACTTCAAACTCATGCATGTTATTGGCACCCTTAAACAGTGAGTACTTCCAAACTTTTCATCCTTGTTTCTGCTTGTCTTGGATTAAGGAGCTTCTTACCTTAAGGCCAAGTATTGATAATTAGTAGTTTTTTGGGTCAGATGCAGAGTTGCCAACAGCTTACTGAACACCAGGCCTACTCATGGTGACAAGAAATTACTTGTTCTTTAAGACTTTTTTATCTGGTGCTGGTCAGCCTGATGGGAATCAGGCAGTTAGCCCGGAACAACACAAGAGCATACTACTGTCTGGGGGTGTGTCATGCTTAGATTTGGTCATTCTTTCTCTAAGAAAGAAAATCAATGCTTTGACTGAGTAGGGCAGGGAGGATAATTTGTGGGGGGTGTGTGAGAAGACAGCTACAGTGGGTTTTTTTAAACTAATTAAGCACAGGGATCAAAATGCAAAGATTGAATGTAAAACTACAGGCAGGGGAAAAAAGGGTGATTCCAATACCCAAGTTGAATTTGGAAGTATCTTCCTTCCATGAGGGCTAGAGCTGGCTGTGGCCGTGTAAAAAACAATTGAGGAGACAGTTCTGTTACACTTTGGTTAGAACCTGTGCTCAGCTCCAGGGCTGATTCATACTCTTTTTCAGAACTGTGCTGTGGTGTTCTGTCCCCTCCGGTCTAAACTAAATTAATTAACAATAACTTCTTTAGTATGGCCATTTTTCCAGTAGGACAATTAAGACAAAGGGACGGCTTCCTCTCCCGATTAATTCCCAGCACCTCACACAAACTGTCATTTCTGGACTACATTACTTCATTCAGGGTATTCCTAAACACAAGTTACTGTCGTTTGTTCATCACAAGACTCAAACTAGTATCTTTAAAGCTGATAACTCTCTCATTAACACGTTTCCTTTTCCCCTGCCTGCCCCTTCAGAGCTTCTCTTTACTGAGAGCTCAAACCACCTGCGCGCTCTGCCACCCAACAGCAAGAAGCACAGAAGAAATCAAAGACCAGAAAGAGGTTGTTCTGAAATTTAAGCACAAGAGCAGCCAACAAAGCAACCACTAGTACCTCTGGTTTAGCATAAATATCACTTCTCCAACCATCATTCAGCTCAGTTAGCTGGCATTCTGCATCCTGGTAATGCATCTCCACTTGTTGCTGCAAAGACTTCAGCCACCTTCTGCATTACACAAACTGCGTTACCATCAAATCAATAATGGAAAGAAACTTTAATACAAGTTTATTTACCAATATACAATGCAAAAACCTAGTGAAATGCTGCGTGTGCACAACATCAGTCAGGTTTCACATGATTTCAGCACAGGCATTTGTGTGTCTGGCACAGCCACACCAGGACACCGTCCAAACGAGTGCAACATTCCCTTTGAGGAAGCAGCCGAGGAGCTGAAGGTGCTCGCCGGGGACCTTCCTTCACAGTTACTGAATGTGTCAGCACTTAAAAGCAACCGGGGCACATGCAAAAACATTTTGCAAGAAGAGACAGTAAACCAAAAAGTTAATGAAATCTGTTACAGTTGCGAAGAACTTTGATGCAGCTGCCGCACAAGGGAAGAATGGCAGAGTCCTCGTTCTGCCTGAGTTACAAGGCAGCTCATGGCCAAGGGCTCGTGCAAACCCACCAACATTGCTCTGAGTGCTGGCTGGGACTGCAGCAGGACAGGGCAGGAGGAGCTGTGCCCAGAACATGCTGGAATGAGCCCTCCTGCCCTGGGGAGTACAGGCAGAACGGAGATTTAATGCTCCCTCGTTACCCAGTGAGCAAATATCACTAAAACGTCACTGGGACTGGGCTGATGGAAGTAGAAGTAAACATCCAGCACTAGAACAGAGTTATTGCTGCCTCTGTCAGTAGCAGAAGATCAGTATTTCAAACAGCTTATGGAGTGATACTTTTTCACAGGCTCACATCAATGCTGTTAGGACAGATGCTATCATTAGTAATATCTTTAATTAGAAAAGTCAAGAGCATTAAGCATATAAACCACCTTTTCATTAGCGACATGGAGGCGAGGTTATTGGTACAGTACAGGAAGCACTTCCAGATCAACAGAAGGTACAAGTTGAAGAGCTCTTTGCCATAGGGTTTTGTTTTTGTGTTTTGTTTTTTTCTCAGCCCCTTCACCACAGAAGAGAAGCAGCGTAGCTCGAGTAAATTGCTGGATTAACATAACTGCATCTCCGTTTAAAAACAAACAGACAAACAAAAAAACAGCAGCTCATAACAAAGGAATGCTCAGACTAAATAAGTTCCACGTCAAAACATGGAACAGCAGCATCCTCTAGTGCAAGTCACCTTTAATATTAGAAGCAAAGCTGACAGCGAGACGCTGCTTCTAGGGAAGCCCTTTCCAAGGGACTAGTATTTGCTAAAGCAAACATTCACCACCTTGAATTTGCTTGCAAGTATAAAATAAATATTGATATCCATATTTCATACATTAAAAATACTTTTATTTTACATTCATTTCGATGTTCAATAAGTTACGTCTAGCACCAAAGAAACATTTTGGAAGGGCTGAGGAATTAAGAAACTACAAAATGTAAATGCAGAATTCACAGCAACGTTGAAGTTACTCATTGGTGCCTGGATTATTTTTCTTTTAAGTTATTGTTCAGATGGGCTTTAGACTATTGCTTCAGTTAGTTAGACTCAGATGTGCCAAAACAGCGTAGAAATATAAAAATCACAGAGTTGAGAAAATAATAATTAAAAAAAACCACAACAAAATATCATTTTTTTGTTTTAAACTCCCAGCTACATGCAGAGTTGAGGCTCCAGAACGTTATCAGTCAGAACTGGGATGTTATGGCAGGCAGGGAACAACTTACAGGAAGAACCAAATTGCATAACTGGATGACTAGAAAGAAAAACTGAGCTTCCTTTTCACAGGAGCAGGACAGGGAAAAGAACGGAGGATTTCCTTGGAAATCTTAGGAACCTTAGGAAACCTTAGGAACTTGTGTGCTGTCTGTACCCACGTACAAGGGTGGAACTGGGTCTCAAAGCTGCTCAGCAGGTTGCAGGCAGTTCCCCCGCTGCCAAGGAGAGAGAGTTTAGCCCCAAGTACTCCACAATGAGCCACCTCCAGGAAAGCCAAACGAAGCAGCACATCTGAGAGGACACAGCCCTTACCTTTTTTTTGAAGGGACACAAACATGACAAGCTCAAAAGAAAAAGGCACTAGAGTTTTGGTTTTTTCTTCCTTAGAAATGCTGGCTTTGTAATTGTACCCTTTTATTCCCAACTCACTGGTAACGCTATTTCAGTAATGCTGGACATGGTAACCAAACGCCAGTTCTGAGCAGTGCACCTCTGCCAAGCTGCAGAATTCATACTGGTTTAGGATTTTTGTGCTGTCCTCACTGACTACAGCCCAAAGCATCGAACCGAGATGTCTTTCCCAGTGCTTGCACTCATCTGGAAGGCAGTCAAGGCCCAGGTTTTGGCACAGCTGCGCTCCAGAACCCGTCACAGCTTCCTGCTCTGGACACAACCAGAAGAGAGGCTTAGGCACAAGCAACACTGTGCCATCTGCCACGTAGCAACCACCAATTTTTTTATTCATTTGATTAAAACACCAGCACGGGAATTTAAGGATGAAGTGAGTCTAAGAAGCCTTTTTTCTAGACCTCCTTCAACATCTTTCCCTTACTAAGAGGGTACTGTGGATGCGGGGTTTGTTCCGTGCTGTGTCCCATCACCAGCCGGTGCCTGTCGCACCACCCAGCTGCGACTGTAGTCATTGAGAGTGGTGACAGGTTACTTCTCGAGGCACACAGTTCTTCTGCCACGTCAGTCATTTCAACTTCCACGTGCTCAGCTCGCTACATTTCAAGCTATGTGCAATTAAAACCCTGTAATGGCTTGATTTACAGCTCCGTACTTACAGGACCACGATAGCTGCGCATTTTGACCTCTCTGTACCACATCTGGTTTATAAACCCCAATCTCAGTCATCACTCTCTGTTTGAGAAGCTCCTTCCCTTTCTCTGTCCCTCCCAACCAAATGCAGAAGGAGGCAGCCACCCCTCCTCAGCCCACACAAGCTCAGACCTCAGAGATACCAAAGGAGGAGCTGGCCCCCCTCACGAGAAGAAATGGTGATTCTGCCTCCCAGGTCTCCCAACCCCTGCAAGAAAACTCACCTCCTGTTTTCCCAAATCCCCATTTCCAGCCCCAAATCAGCCACTTCACAGTATTGCTGACCCCTCCTCTGGAACAGAGCACCACAAGCTGCCACGTGCTCCCACAACTTTGCTACAGGAGAATTAACATCAAAGCTTCAGTGGGGTCTGTTTCGGCAAAAACTCAGGTCAAAGCTGTGTCTGGACCAGCTGGGTGCAAAGGTTCCGCAGCACAAGTACCTGAAGGCTTCTCACCCACCACGTTTCCTTCCTTCCCCTCCCTGCCTTGGCTCATCCCTGCTGTATTCTCCCAAAAAACTCTCACCCTGTTGCCCTTGGCTGTAGTTACTAAGAAGATTGTTCTGAAACCTTAGCAACGGTCACAAAAATCCCCGCTCAGTGTGCTCCTGAGCTCAGGACTTTTGTGAGCTTCACTTTGCTGCCAGCATTATGCCAAAAACCAAAAAAAAAAAAAAGAAAAAAAAGAGGGAGAAGAAAGTTTCACTTGCTGGAAACTATCCCTCTCCCTTCAAAAAAAACAAGCAAAGACTACATGGATATTCCTCTGTCCAGCAGTAAGGAGTAAAGGACTCTGAGGCTACTGGACTTGAATAAGTTCACATGAAAGAAATCTGTTCTAATAATGTACCAAAAGCAGTGAAATCCAATGTCAAAGTTTCACAATTCAGTATTTTCCGTGATCCAGAGCTAAAGTCTATTTGACCCATGGATCACGAATACTGTGGGGGGTTATATATCTGCTTTCTTTTTTTTAGCTGACATGATTTCTGTATCTTTGGGGAGGGAAGGAAAAAGTAACGGAGTCCTGGAGGCTGTAACGGGCCTCTGCTGCGTTCTGTCAGATCAGCGGAGGTTCAGGAAGCATCCCTGGATATCCAACCACTTTCTGTGAGAAAGTTTAAAATCCTTTTCTTCAGTACCTTATCTAAGTAACTGGGAAGGCGACTCTTTGACGGAATCCCTTGTCTTTTTTGGAGATGGTCTTTAATGATGATAGTTTTCACAGTCACGTAACGTGCAGGGCTCAGGTTCAGAGAGCTGCAGAGCACCTTCTCCCTGTCCGATAAGAGTTCAAAGCCGGGCAGGTTTTCGATGGCAGCAAATTCACCCTCTTTGCCATCTTCCTTCCCTCTCTTGGAACTGGCGATGTTTTTGTTCTCCTTCCTCTTCTCCCGTTTGTGCCTGGCTGCCTCGTATTCCGCCGACTCTTCCATCTTGGTGATGCCGTTCCGACGGTACCGCTGCAGCTCCCGGATCTTTGCCCGGAGTATCCTCTCCTTGTGCATGTTCTCGAAGAAGTCTTCAAACTCCTTGCAAGACATGAACTGGTAGAGAGGCCGCAGTTTCAGCCTCAGCTCCTTCTCCTCTTTCGTGATCTTTCTCTTGGGAGTTTTCTCCTTGTCCTTTTTATCCTTCCCCAGGAAGGCGGGTACCAGGTTGTAGTCTCGCGCGATGTTCTTCCGCCGCTGCCTCTCCTTCAGTTTCCGGACGTACATGTCCACGTGAGCTCTTTTCAACTCTATTTCCACATCATCATCGTCATAGTTCACCGAGAGGCCACTGATCAGGGTCTCAGCATCTTGATCGTACTCGATCTCGTAGTCATCCCGGAGCGGCATGTACCCCAGCTGCTGCTGCTCCGCCACCGAGATATCCAGCGGCGGGAGAGGGGTGGTCAAGCTGGGGGAAAGGGGTCCGCCGCTGGGACACGTGTGATCCGTCACTCTGTTGGGAATGGTATCAGGGATGCAGGCTTTGCCCAGGTTGCCGTGGATATACATGCTCACGTAGTGTTCCATCACCTCCTGAGGCGTCCGGGATGCTCCCACGTGAGCAGCCATGTCCTCCTAAAGGGGAAAGAAGGAGGAGTGATCAACTGATTCCCACCAGCACAGCTCCAGCACAACACGCACCCAGGTCAGTGTGACTACTTCTTCCCTGCTCCGCAAGAGCCAGCTCACAGCACCTCAGCTTTTCTACCAATACTGAAGTTCCCCACGTTTCCTCCAGATCTGCACTTTTAGGTCCAGAGACGTATCTACAAGGGCACAGAAGCCATGAAAACGAGAACCAGGAACATCATCACTAAGGCATCTAGCTACAGGAACACCACGGGAGATGCTGGATCCACCTGGTGATTCCCGAGCATCTGTGGCTCTCTCCAGAAGTCAGCCTGCCCTCCCCAGGAAGCTGCCCCAGTCCCCACCAGCACCAGGATCACTGCGTCGTTTGGATTTTGCTTGTTTACGTTGCAGCACTGAGGGACTTTTAGAGTGGTAAAGACAGACAGCATTTACGGTAAGGCAGGTGGTATTTACTCTTTTCTACTTACTTCAGAACTAAAGCTACTGCGATGGCAAGCTTTAAGATTTTGAAAAGTCTTTATGCACAATGAAGCAAAACGTAATCATGAAACAGTGAATCATAGAATGGTCAGAGTTGGAAGAGNACCCGTTCCAACAGGTCCATGTCCTTTCCATGCTGAGGACTCCAGAGCTGGACACAGTATTCCAGGTGGGGTCTCACAAGCACAGAGTAGAAGGGGAGAATCACCTCCCGTGACCTGCTGGTCTTTTGATGCAGCCCAGGATGGGGCTGGTTTCTGGGCTGCCAGCGCGCACTGCCGGCTCATGTTGAGCTTCTCATCCATGAGCACTCCCAAGTCCTTCTCCTCAGGGCAGTTCTCCAGCCATTCTCTGCCCAACCTGTATTTGTGCCTGGGAATCAAACGATGATAACAGAATCACAGAATGGTCAGAGTTGGAAGGGACCTTAAAGACCATCGAGTTCCAACCCTCCTGCCAAGGGCAGGGACACCTCCCACCAGAGCAGGTTGCTGAAAGCCCCATCCAGCCTGGCCTTGAACACCTCCAGGAATGGGGCAGCCACAGCTTCTCAGGGCAACCTGTTCCAGTGCCTCACCACCCTCACAGCAAATAACTTCTTCCAAATGATGCTTTTCAGCACTACTTTTCCAGAAGGAGCCTGTCTGTCCAGCGCACAGAAGATGAGCAACAGTTTGGCAGCTGCGCCACGCTGGGGGAACTGACACCCCGAAGAAGGAGATAGGGTCGGGCCGGAGGAAAGGCCCGGGCTGGAGCTGGAGGCAGCAGCAGGTCCCAGAGCCTGAAGCGCTCCTTTGCCCCCAGGCGGCCCAGACAGGGCCCCCAGCCCGGCAGGAGCCCCCCGCGCCCCCCAGCCGGCCAGGCCGCTGTCCCCTCACAGGGCGGGGGGTGACAGTGGGGCATCCCCCGCCGCCCCGCGGCCCCCCGGGGCGGCCCTTACCCAGTTGCCGAAGCCGAACTGCTCGATGGCGTCCAGCAGCAGCTGCTCCTCCCGGCTGCTCCAGCCGCCCTCGGCCTCGGCGCCCCAGAGGGTGAAGCGGCCTCCGTCCACCAGCTGGTAGCCGTGCCATCGGCGGTGCGGGCCGATCTCGGCGCCGGCCGAGAAGCACTCGGGGCAGAGCTCGATGTCGGCGCACTCGGTGCAGCGGAAGCGCAGGGAGCTGACCTCGGCCAGGCAGTACACGCAGTACTTCTTCCCCAGCTCCGCCATCTTACCCC
>VXBW01004658.1:17043-31897 GCA_013400375.1 Thinocorus orbignyianus
ATGGGCTGGGGGGCCATGGCAGTGAGGGGTACCCCTGTGGGCGTAGGTTGGGTAGCTGGGGCAGAGGGGGGGCTCACTCCCCTCCTCTGCCCTTTCCTCTCCCCCAGGGCCGAAGCTGCTGCCCAGGGATGGTCCCTCCTGGGGAGGGCAGGGAGCAGGCGGGGGGGTGCCAGGACAGACCCCCCCGGCAGGGCTGGGGGGTGCTGGCCCAGAGGACCCCCATGGTAGCCCCTGTGTGTGCCTGGGTGGAGAGCGGCCCCGGGGACGCGCAGGAGAGCCTGGCCTTTGTGAGTGCTGCTGGCCTTTTCGGGCCAAAAAATGAGCTTTTGCTTTTGCTTTTCTTTTTTTTTCTTCCCTTGGGACCAAGCTGAGGCCGCTGTTCCTAAAAAGAATAATTGATTTGGATAATTTCCTGGTGTGGTTAAAGCCACCACAGTGTTGATGTCACCCGGTGTCCCATTTACACCTGCCCCAGATTGAATCCCCCTCAAACCGAGTCTATTCCCCCTCAAATAAACTGTGGGTTATATTTTTTTAGGATAAACACATCAGTTTTAAGCCTCAGTGGGGCAGGGAAGGCAGCCCGTGCTCTAATCAGCTTCCACTGATTGCTTAATTAAGGCTGTTGGTGAACTGGGTATTTTTTTTTAATTATTCCATGTTGCTTATTTAAAAAAATAAAAAACTAAACTGAGTGTCTCAGGGTCTGGGGCTGATCCCCACTGCCTGCCCCGCTAGAAGTGCTTAAGGAAAATCCTTATGGATGGTTGTCTCCAGGATTTCTGCTTTGAGGGTTATTATAAGAGGACTGAAAGTGCATTAAACAGAAGATGATGAGTTCAGTCCCCTGTAATTAGCGCCTAAATGTTAAAGAAGCTCCTGCCCTTCTGTGCTGATTTATTTCCATATTGTAATTTCAGCCCTGAAAGGTTGAGATAATGTATGGAAATGAATCATCTCCATATTCCAGCGAACTTCCAGCCTGGGGCCGGGAAACTTCTGGGGGAGCCCAGCTCATCCTGGTGGCTCCGGGGAGGTGGGGACGCTCCCAGGGCGGATGGAGGAGCGTGGGGTTATCGGAGCTTATTGAATACACTTCTGTACGTCAGTGGATCATCTTAGGAACAGCAATGTCAGTGCTTCCTGGTGGGAGGGGGGCTGAGCTGGGGGGGATTGGTGTGTTGGCCTGGCTCCACAGCTCAAGGTGTGGATTTCTCGGGCTGGCTGTGCTGCTGGAAGGTTCCTGGCAGCAGTTGGGATGTTGTGAGCATCTCACCTGGCGTTCATTAAGCTGATTTTTTCACTTGCCCCCTTTCCTCCATCCCCTCAAGCCTGACTTTGCTCACTTTAGGCTGTGCTCAGTGACAGCCGGGAGAGCGACGCTGCTTTGCTTTAAAGCACAGTGGTGTCGGCAGAATGGCTTTGAGAACCCTAAAAAAACCCCAAACCCCAAGCGAAGCCAACTTATTTTTTGTAGGTTATTGTCTTAAATCTTTTACTTTGGGTGGGAAACTGCTTCCCTGATGCGCTTCCAGCCTTGCTCTTGTGGAACGTTAATGGGATCAGGAGTTGGCCTGTTCCTTTCCCCATCTGGGCTTGGAATATTTGGGCATCCTTTCCTGGGAGCAAGAGCTGGGAGTCGCCTTTTTACCTTCTGGTGTGCTGCAGAGGTGTGTGCACTCCAGCTCTGGCTAGCTAGATTCAATCCAAGCTCGTAATAATTAATTAGACATTGTCCAAGCTGTCATTGCAGAGATTTTTGAAATAAAATGTCACTAAGTTGGCTCTGGGTGCTGCCTGCCCGACTTGCGGCTGCGGGTGTGGGAAGGGGAGGTGGGATACAAGCTGCTGTGATGCTGCCGTGTGGGAAAACTCAATCTGTGTGGCTGAACTCCATGATATAAAATCCTCTTTCACCTCTGGCAGGCAACAGCCTTGCGGGTGGAGGAGGAACTGAGGCAGCGGCAGCGGGAGAAGGCAGCCAGCCTGAGGCGCTTCCAGGGAGAGGTGAAGCAGCGAGTGAACCAGCAGGTCAGGATGCGGAGGAAGCAGCAGCTGCAGAAGTCCTGCGAGGTGGTAAGTGGTACGGATTGAGGGGATAAACCCCCCAAAAACCACTAGACCTCAAGGCAAGGGGTTAATAAGAAAAAAAACAAGGAAATCTGTGGCCCCAGCAGACCCAGTGACTGCCTGTGGTGCCCCCTTCAGCGAGGTCAGTGTGACAGCGTGGCTCGCTCTGGTACTGAAGGTGCTTTGTAAGCCCTTTGCCTCCTTGCAGAGAGGTCACTGACCTTCTTGGGCAGCAGGAAAGAGTCCTGGTGCCCTGGTATGGAATTGCACAGAGTTTAAAAAATAGCCAGGCTGGGGCTGTGAATGATGTGGATGTTCTGGTTGAGATCAAAACACAGCAGCTCGTTTCTGCTACCCCTTTTCTAGGGCAAATAGTTTGCAAGCAACACCTTCTGCACTCCCTTCACGTTCTCAGTTGCCTCCTGGGCTTGTTCTGGGTTATCCCATGCATATATTTCATCCTTTCTGCTTTTAAACAACTGCTGGGGAGACTTACCAGAAGCTCACCGCGGAGCAAGAAAGGAATGCACTGAAAGGGCAATGGTTTTGGCCACTCCTGGGCTGTTTGGGCTCTTTCCAGGTCTGGGGAGGCGATGCTCGAGTGGGGATGTCCTTGCCTAACTCTGCCAGTGCTGCTCCAGGCTGAAAGCCTGCAGGTGCCTTCACCACCTGTGGTTGCCCTCCATGCTGAGAGGGGTACAAAGAGCTGAAATGGCCCTCCCCAAATTGAGCTAGCAGCTCCCACGCAGCAGGGGGGCTGTCCTGCGAGATGATGATCACAGAATCACCTAGGTTGGAAGGGACCTTTTAAGATCATCAAGTCCAACCAATGCGGGGGGAAACAAAAAAAAANGCTCCCTCAGCCTCTCCTCATAAGACTTGTGCTCCAGACCCCTCACCAGCTTTGTTGCCCTTCTCTGGACCCGCTCCAGCACCTCAATGATGATGATGATGGTTAGAGATTTGCCTGTGGCTTTCTAACCCGGGGCTCTGTGGGGTGGCAGGCGGAGCGGGAGAGCTGCCTCGCCGTGCAGTACCGGCATTCGGCGCTGCGCCGGACCCCCGGGAAGAGCTCCTGCCTGTTCTGCAGCCGTCCTGCACCCGCCATCCACTGCCCCCGCGCTCCTGCTGCCCCGACGCCACCGCAGCAGGGGCAGAGCGAGCCCTTCCAGCAGCAAGCCCACCTGGTGAGCCCTTCCCCTCCTGCCTTTCCCCTCACAATGCCGGTTGCTCATGGTTTGAAGTGCAGGACAGGCAATATTTATCTTTCTGCCCTATTTTACAACACATCCCTAATTATTTTATTGATACAGATGAAATGCTGACTTGTGTTTTATTCTGGCTTAATCCAAATTGTCATAGTCCTCGTATCCCTTATCACACCCTCAAAACTGGTAGCAAATATCCTCCTGGAGGTTGAACTTGCCCTTTTGCTTGTAGGTCCGGTGTTTTTTTCCCTCTGCAGGCAGGGACTCGCTGCTGGACTGGCATGTCCTGTTGGAGAGGCAGCACTAGGTGGTGCCACCTCATTGCAGCTTCTCTCCTGCAGCCCGGGAGTGTGGGATCACCAGGTCTTACAGAAACTGTCTTAAGGGGCTGGTTCAAGCTATTTTTTTAATAGTGATGCTTATGCTGCATGTGGCATTTTGGGAAGTGTGTTCACCCGGGAGCTGGGCTTATTCCAGGTGAAGCACCACTTCCCCTGAGCCGGAGAATCCCTCCCAGCTGGACACTGGGCAGGACAGTTGGGGATGTGGGACTTGTGGCATCTCAGCAGGGTGATTGGGAGCAGGTGAGCTGTCACCAATCTCTCCACCGTGCCTGGATCGGGACGTTGGGGCAGCTCCGAAAGACACCTTGGGTTGCAGGTTACCTTATACCGCTTTGTGAAGTTAATTGTGTTGAGTCTCTTGATTAAAGTCCCTTGGTTGGAGCAGGGTACGTTAGGAGATCTCTCCTGTGCAGCTGAACTTCTTGGTGCAGCCCTCATGGAAAGCAGCCAGGGATCTCTTGGGTTTTTCTTGTCTTTACCTTCCCTCTTTGCGGCAGCTCAGCAGAACCATGAAGCAAGTTCGGCGCAGGCTGGCGTCCTGCAGGACCCTGCCCCAAGGAGTGGGTGCCCCTGAGCTCCCCGGCGGTGTCTGGAGGCGAGAGGTGAGTGGGCTGCCTGGGCTGGGGTGAGGGGAATCATCTTGCAAACCCTTGAAGGTCTGGCTCTGATTAGTGAATCTGAAGTAGAACTCGGCGAGCTTCTCCAGCAGAAGTGAAACAAACTGGGTTGTGTGACCCACCTGATGATTAGCCCCCAGAATTTGGTGGCCCAAGGGCTCTGTCCCTGTGTTCTTGCTGCGTTTCAGAGAAGGCAGGAGGATAAAAGTGGGTGAAAACCTCTTTGTTTGTGGAGGCTAACAGGAGCTAAACTAGGAAACTGGAATTCAAAGAAGTTCTGTGTTTTTTTTTTTAAAGGCTGAGATTGTGATCTGGGTGTCTGGGAGGAATGTAGTGATCAGCCCTCCCCGTACGTGCCTTTTATTTCTTCAGCAAACCTCAACAACTCATTCCCTTGTATCAATCCTTTGCTTTGTGTGGGTGGCAAAGATCTGGAGTGTTTTCCTCACCCAGGGCTGACAGAGAGAATCATTGGCACACATCTGCTTTCCTCGAAGCAGTGCACGTAGGGAGTTCAGTCCCCGGTGCCTCACCTTTTGTTCCCTTGAATTTCATCCTGCTTTTGTCACTCTGGTTGTGAAGAGCAGCTTTGTGTTGTGGCTGTTATCCTGCTGGCCATGGCAGGACCTTCCTTGAACTGACGTATTTTGCCTGTCCATCCTGGAGAAGGCCAGCAGCGACCCAGCCCCGTGTTTTGTCTCTCTGCCTCCTCCACAGCCGGTTTCCTGCCCGTCTTGCAATTCTTCATTCTCTTCTCCTGCTGGAGTTCATCAAAGGTGACGCGGTCTTGGCTGGCTGCTACCTAGAAAATACCTTAGATATTCACATCTCCGTGTGCTGTTGGATTTCTGTTGAAGGCAGTCAGCTTTGCCAACCAGAGCTGTAGAAACTGTAATTGTGGGCTTGAAAAAAACCCCTCACTATCTGTTTTGGGCACTAACCATACCTTTGTTATAAGCCCTCAGCGAGATGGGAGTGATTCATTACCTGGCTATTAGCAGTGCTAAAGCCTCTCATTAATAATCCAGGAGCTGTATGCCAGCCAGAGGGTGACAGAAGATGGCAAGTGGGGTGTGTGGGAGTCCTGGGTCATGGGGGGCAGCTGGGGACGGGGGGACCGGCCCCATGCCCCCTCCTCAGCCTTGCTGCAGCCGCAGGTAATCTGCTCTCTCTTCAAACCTCTGCCAAGGAGCCTTTAACAGCCTCCCCAGGCCGTTTGTTCCGGGCGGAATATATTGATTTGTAGCATGATGCTGTTTTATTACTCATGGAGAGCAAAGGAAAAACAACCAGCTGTACTGTTAAATCGGAATCTTTCTTGCTGTGTGAGGGTTTGCTGTGTTCACTCCAGGCAGGGCAACTTCTCCCCTTCTCTTCAGGTGCAAAAGGCTGATTTAACCATCCTGGTGATTGCTGCCTGTCCTGGTTTGAGTGATGCCTCAGGACTAATTTATCTTAAAAAAAAATGGCACTTTTGGAAGACTCTCCTGCTTTTTTGAGTGAAAATAGTGACTATAAGCCAGCTACAGGATGTGGGATTCAGGGTCTCGGTGTTTTTGAGCCTTGCCAGGTGTGGAGACGAGGAGGAGTGAGACCCAAGCTGCCAGCGGGATTATTCTATGCCATGATCATCACATTATATATAAATTAGAAAGTTTGCTGCATAGTGCTCTCTCCCTCCACGCCTGCCCTCCTGAGAACTCCTTGCCCCAGTGCTGGAGCTCTGAGCCTTTCCCTTCCTCCTGAAGCCACAGCGCTCGCAGGGTCCCTGTCCCTGCAGGGAGTACAGGGCTTCCTGGGATGGGCTGGGCTGAGCACGGGCCTTGTGTATTTGATATCAGTATCGGGATCAATACTGGCCCTTCAGTGTTACTGTTAATTATCCAGGCTTATCCTGTTAAATCTATTTATATTTCAACCATGTTTTCCCCACTTCCCTTTCCTGGGTGGGGAAGGGTCATTGGGTGACAGATGGACTAATTATTCCAAGTATTCTAGCAATTGTCTAATTGCCAGTAAGTTGTTGGGGGTTTCTCAAGCCATAACACTGCCCTAGGGCACTGCCTTGCCCTTGTCTCTGCTAAATTTCCTTGTTCCAGCTGATTCCTTTGGTTTGGACCCAAGCTGTTTTAGCCTGTGCCCAAATCCTTCTGCAGCCTCAAGTTGCCTGGCGGGTGTCAGTTAACGTCATCAAGATGCTCCTTACTTCCATCATCCAGGTTGATAATGAAGTTATTGAGCAGAACCCCCAAATTCTTACTCTCTTTTTGTGCTGTGAGCTCCTGAGGCTGAATCTGAGGGGTGTTTTTTATCGGCCCCCTAGAACAGTTTCATCTAACAGGAATTTCTTCACACCAGTGTTGAATTAGGCCATGTCAAAAGCTGAGCTCACCTTGAGACACCCTGCCCTGTGCTTTGCCCGAGGCCTTTCTTCTGTTGCAGGAGAAATTCGAAACAGCTAGACATGACTTGCTCTTGACAAATTTATGCTGATTGCTGCTTATCTTGTTCTGTAGCAGCTCACAGACCATTTGCAAGGTGATTTCCTCTTTTTTTTTTTTTTTTTCCCCCCAAAAGTCGAGCAGTTAAACCCTTGAGGCAAACATCTTCTCTTTTGTATTGCCTTTTCCCCTCCTATTCAGAGTTAGGAACTCCTCCTGCCGTTTTCTGACAATCTGGACCCCCACAGATTTTGGGGAAGGGGGACTTAGCAGCTCCTGCGCTGCTCCCGGCACTGACCCAGGGCAGGTCCTGCCTGCTTAAAAAACAAAACCTCAGCATCTAGCAATAATCTTGACTTTTTCTTTCTCCATTCTTGCTGCTGCTGTTGGCCCCAAAGTGCTGTTGGAGGGGTCTCTGACAGCTGTCCCTCTGGAGTGGCGAGTCCTTTTGTCTCTCTTCCCAAAGCCTGACGTGGAACCTTTATCTCTCCTGTTTTACTGACAGCTTTGGCCGTCCTGGCACTTGGTTTGTTTTCTTCTGGGGTTGTCTCCTGCGTGATTCCTTTGGCAACCTGAGCTGTGCTCCTATTCCCCTGGGCTTGAACGGACTGTGGGTGCAGGAGCAGTTTGGGATTTAGCCAGCCTGGTCTCGTGCTGTGGTTCTTGTCTTTCCACTCCAAGCGGGGAGTTTGTGTTTGCTCAGTTTAAAGGAACTGTGGCCTCTCCTTCAGTCACGTTTTCTCCTTTTTTCTTTTCTCTTTTTTTTTTTCTTTCTTTTTCTTTTCCTTCTTCCCTCCAGAAATTTGTGTTCCTGGTGATTGATAATGATCCATGTTCCCAAAATCGTTGCTTTTCCTCTCTCCCAGAGATTTCTTGTCAGGTCAAAAACGTCCAGAAAGTTTCTTCCCTGCTTTCCCAAACAGATACTGGGAGGGTAATTGGGTGGAAATGACCTGATGATCCTGTTCCCCGAGCCTTCAGCTGCTCTGCCCTTAGGGCTTGGCAGATGGCCCCAGGTCCCCGGTGGGGCAGCACCCACCTTCTTTTCCTGGGTTGATCATTCCTCAAAGTTGGGTGGGTTTTTCTTCCACAGTTGCATTTCCTTCTACCTTTCAGGGCATCCTTACAAAGCAATAACTGTTGCTCTATTTTCCCCCCCCCCGGGTCCTCACCAAAGCAGCTTTTCTGCGTTGTTCCTCTGTCATAATGGAGTTGATGGAGTGAATCCTATGCCTACCAAATAATTCCATGCTCAGACTAACTCCAGGCTGTCTTCATCCTTCCTGCATTGCAACAGAGGCATCTCCAGGCACCCCTGGCCTGTTGAGCCCATCCTCTCCCTCCTGCCAGCAGCCCTGCTCTTCCCTTCCCAGCATGCTAAAGGGAGAGCAAGTCAGGGAGAGGAAGAAAAAAAAAATAAATCCTGGCTCCAATCTTGCTTCTGGCATTCTGGTTTTTTAGTTTGGAGGAAACAATCTGCTGTCTCTCAAAATATTGTTAATTGCCGCCGGGGAGCCTGCCCACTTACCATCTGAAGGAGTACACCACGTACTGCAGGATCACTCCTGAGATCCCACCACCCCCCCAAGCTCCTTGCAGTTGCGAAACGGTGCCTGGAGAGGTCTTCTCCTTGTCATTTCTTGACCCCGGCACATCTGTGCCTCTAGTTCTGCAGTGAGTGAGAACTTTGTCAAGAGTTACCCTTGGAAATTTAGATTTTTATCTCTCTCATGCCCCGTAGTGATGCTTCAACACATCATAGAATCACAGAGTGGTTTGGGTTGGGAGGGACCTTAAAGATCATCTCATTCCAACCCCCTGCCCTGGGCAGGGACACCTCCCACCACACCAGGCTGCTCCAAGCCCCATCCAGCCTGGCCTTGAACACCTCCAGGGATGGGGCAGCCACAGCTTCTCTGGGAAACCTCTTCCAGTGCCTCACCACCCTCACACCAAAGAAGTTCTTCCTGAGATCTCATCTCAGTCTCCCCTCTTTCAGTTTGAAGCCGTTATCCCTCATCCTATCACTACGTGTCCTTGTAAAAAGCCCCTCTCCAGCTTGCTTTAGCTCCACTTCAGATACCGGGCACTGTGTTACTGCTCACTAGATCTCAACTGACTCTGCAGAACAAGTGCCCTCTGGTTAGAGCTACCTCTTACCTGTGCACGAGGGTGTTGACTTTGCCCTTGGCACCAAAGTGACCGTGTTTGAATTCCATATTTACACCTGTCTCCTCCCTTCTCCTCCAGAAACCTGACTCTTGCAAGACAGCCGTGGTGCCTGCAGAAGATGAGAGTGAGGAACTGCTTCTAGCAGGGTATCACGATCTTCCAGCTGAACTGCAAGACCAGGGGATGGCTCCTCAGCTGGCACAGCAAGAGGATGACTTCTACATCAAAATCAAATTTGAAAAAGTAAGACTTATAAAGGGCTGGGCTGGTTGGTCCTAAGAGTTTCAAATTGTTTGATTTTGGGGCTTATTTTGGCAGTTGGTGAGGCCGCCCTTGTAGAAGAGCAGTTGCTCGCACCCTCAGGCTTGGTTAACTCTGAACCCTACTGTCGTCACACCGGGCTGGAGAGCAGTGTCAGAGCTAAGCAAGATTGACTGCTTCTGTTTCGCTGCTTTCATCCTACAGCTGTGGCTTCAAAAGGGGTTTTATTTGTGCCTGCCTCGTGATGCCAGTTGGCTGGCGCTCAGCGGGAGTCTGAACCGGAGCGTGCAATCGCATCATCCACTGAACCGAGCTCCAGACTGTGGCCAGCAGGACCTGCAGCTGCCTCTGCTCCGGCTGCCCTGCTTGGAAGCAGCAGCAGGGTGAAAGAGCTGCGAGCAGTGCATCAAATAAACCCTAAACCTCCTAGAAAACTCAAACACCAAAGCTCAGCACCCGAGGAACAAGCTGGCTGGTGATTCCTGTGCCTCGGGGCTGGCGAAACGCCTCCCTCGGAGGCAGCGGGAGTGTGTCTGCTTGTGGGGACTGAGCTGATGTATTTATCCAGTCCTCTCTTGTTTCCAGGCAGGCTTTTATTAAGCACCTGAGGTGTGGAAATGTGTTACCCTGATTACCTCAAGCAGTGAGCAAATACTTTATGGCTGTAGCAGCCTTTCCCTGGCGATGACTCCAGCCAGGAGCAGAAATACTGGCTTGACAAATACCGAGCAGAGGGAAGAAGATGCAGGTTTATACTGAGGTTTTGGGGAGATGTTGATTGTTGAATTCCCCTGACACTTAAGTTACTTTTATTATTGTTATTTGTATTATTGTTATCTTCCTTGCACTTCACAAAGGTCATAATGGAAGTTTGGGATGAGGGAGTTGCGATTCCATGTTCAAACTAAACCACAAACCTCCTCCGAGGGTTTCTTTTGACAAAGCTTTGGTGCTCAGCCCCTGTGTGGAGATCTTGCACACATCTCTCTCTCCTCTGGTGACAAGAAGGAGAAGCCAACCTGTACCTGAAAAAACCTACCTACGAGCTGTGCTTTACCCCACTGAGGATCTTGCATGGAGGATTCTCCTCCAGCCAGGGGTGTTTGGCTGAAAATGAGAGACTTGAGCATGAAGATGCTGATGCTGCTCTCTTCCATTCTCTTCCAGTTCTGTGATGGATCGGTGAAGGACTCGAGCTCATCCAAGCCTCCCCAGAAGCTGCACACCCATCACCAGGCTCCCCTTGTTCTCTGGGCTGGTGTAGACCAAGAGGAAACCAAGAAACAGGTTTGTCTGCTGGAGCCAAGTCCTCACAGTTTCGTTTCCAGTTTCAGCACTGAAAGGGGTTGAGTGTGGGGGATGCTGCTGCCTCGGGCAAGGAGCCTCAAGAGCAGCCTCAGTGTGTGAAGTGTGGGTTTCTCAGAGCTGATGATGGGCAAAGCTACTGGGTTCTCTTTTTAAGGTCCGTCATGACAGTAAGCGCAACCCTTACGTGCTCCTCCTACAACATCTGGGATCCCAGTAACACTGGAGGAGAAACGGGCTCCTCCAGTTTCATTTCTTCATTTTGCCTGGCAGAACAAAAATGTTGCTTTCTGTAGTTGCAGGCAGAGAGAAGCTGCCAAAAGTGCTTTAAAAAGGGAACAAACCCCACTTTATCTTGTTGGGAATATAAAGGTTTCCATCGTATCAGCACCTGGCAGGCGTGGAGGTGGTGGCACAGGTGGCAGGAGGGTGCTGAGCATCTGGTGTAACACCACGGACTCACCAGCCTCCGGGACAGTTTGGCTCATGCTAATTCAGGCAATGCAAAGAGCTGACGTTTCTCTTGGATGCCTGAAGGAAGTGACTTTTGTTTTCCTGCTTCCTTCTGACGTGAAGAGGAACACTTCCCTCTTCTGTCAGCTTGCTTGCAGTCAAAAGGGTTCAGAGAGCACTGCATTTTCCAACGAGCTGGTTTCTAGACAATGTGAGAGCAGCTGGGCTTGTCACACTGCTCCATCCCCCAGCAGTTCCCTCTGCTCCTTGCTTTTTATCTCCTTAGCTCTGATCCAACCTGAGATAACTGGTTTTGCAGCACTCTCTTCCGTTTAGGCTTTTTCCATCCAGCTTTCTCCACTTAAAGCCAGGTGATCTCCTGCTCCTTTATCTCCAGCTGCACGGGACACATTCCTCTGGGTGAGAGGGACAAGTTCAGCCCAAAGCTCACGGCATTGATGAGGAAAAATCCATGCCTTGAACTTTCTGGCATGGTGGAGCTCACGCTATCTGTGTACCTGGGCGTGTGGGAGGACTTTTGGTGTGAGCTTCAGCCAGGAGGTTTCCCTGTCCTTGCTGCATCCCGGGGGTTAAACTTCCAGCCCAGACGTGAAACCTCTTTGTGCTTGGTACCCGTGCAGGGGTTGTTCCCCTGCAGGGCTCTTGGGTTTGTCTCAGCAACAAGTTCGCAGAATTGGAGAATGGCAGGGGTGGGAAGGGACCCCTGGAGATCATCTCATCCAGCCCCCCTGCCCAAGCAGGGTCACCCAGAGCAGGTGGCTTTGGAGCAGCTCCAGAGAAGGAGACTCCAACGCTCTCTGAGCAGCCTGTTCCAGGGCTCTGCCACCTTCAAGGCAAAGAAGTTTTTCCTCATGTTAAGGTGGAGTTTCCCCTGTTCCAGTTTGTGCCCGTTGCCCCTTGTCCTGTCACCACTGAGAAGAGTCTGGCCCCATCCTCTTATCCCTTTAGCTCTTGCTCAGCACTGATGAGGTCCCCCGTTAGTCTGCTCTCCTCCAGCTGAACAGCCCCAGGTCTCCCAGTCATTCCTCCAGTCCCTCATCATCCTCATAGTCTCCACTGGACTCTCTCCAGCAGTTCCTTGTCCTTCTTGAACTGGGGAGCCCAGAATTGGTCCTTATTCTCCATTTGTGGCCCCACCAGGGCAGAGCAGAGGGGGAGGATGACCTCCCTCCTCTTGCGGCCGCGCTCCTTTGAATGCGCAGAGTTTGCCATCTCTGTGGTTCTTTTGCATGTAGTGGGTCCAGCTTGGTGTCAGACATTCGTTATCTTTTTGGAGATACTGGCTTCCAGTGAACCGTAGAGTTGTCAAGTGGATCAAAATTCTCAGACTTATAGTGGGTTGAAGTGGGAACCAGCTCTTTTACTCCCAGGAAAGCGAAAGTTTGGGAATTTTTCAGCTGTCAGAGCTACTGTCTGTAGGAAGGTTCAGTGAGGGATGCTGGTGCCAAGAGTTGTTTTGGGTCTCCTCTCCTGGATGTCTCTGTGGCTTCTCAGTCTTAGGGCATGTGCACAAGATATTTGAGGGTCTCTTGAGGGAAGGAAGGAGGTTTCTCTCCTGACAGACGTGCGCTGCAGAAACCAGTTGAGCGCCAGTATCGCCTGGCGTTGATCCCAGATGTCCCTTCTCAAAGGTGCCTCCTCTCTCCTGCAGCATCAGAGCCAGTACCTGAGGAACAGGCGCCTCTTCATGGATATCGAGCGAGAGCAAGTGAAGGAGGAGCTGAGGCGGAGAGAGAGGCAGAAGAGAATCACCGAGTGAGTATGTGAGGGCGAAAGCAAGCCTCACAGGAGGTGGCACCTAAGACTTGGAAGGTCTTGTGACCTTGTCTGGTGGGACCCAGGTGCCCGTGGTGCACCCAGCGCTTCTGCAGCCCAAATGCAGAGGCTTTGAGAAGAGTGTCCTGCTTGATATGAAACCCACAGGTGTGGTGGGTAGTGTTCTGCCTCCCTGGCCCCAAACTGCCCACGATGGATTAAAAGAACCACTTTATCTGCGTTTTTTAAGCAGGGAGTACTTTGAAAGAAGGCCCATGATGTGAGTTGCCAGATCTCCTGGGTTCCTTATAGTGCTCAGTCTGTTAACCCAGGGATTAATTTGGCCAGCTGCCACCAAGAGAGACCCTTGGGGGCAGGGCAGGTCCTTCAGAGGTGCCCAACGCTTCTCTGACTGTGTCTGGATAGGAGCTGGGAACCAAAAGGTTCTCCAGGCTGGGAGACCCTCAGCTCCCCAAAGGGTGGCCCGTGGGAGCAGTGCTGCAGTCCCTGCTCACCAGCTCCGGGGTGAGGTCACGTCGCTGTTATTACACTGATCTTATCTCTCTGGGTTTTATCATCAGACCCTTCACCTTCCCAGCTATAAACGTTACATAAATGTAGCAACAAGCTTTCCGAAGATTTGTTCTGGGGTCCAAAACTTGCTTTCTGTGTAGAAGTGTCAGTGCTTGTTTAGGTGGTTGAGTCAGCATCTCCCTTTAAGGGGTTTGTTGAGAAGGAACCCTGCGAATTCCCACTAATATAGGAAGGAAGCTCTAGGTTTATCTCTTTTTTTATGTCTTTGGCTTGCTCTAGTAGCTCTGATTTTCTCAGTCTCTAAGCAGCTTTGCACCAGGCAGGCCTTCTGGGAGCGGGGCAGGCACCCGAGGGCAGGAACTTCATGGTTTTTTCCTTGCCAGCCTAAAGAAAGGCTCCTCCAGCCACATTCCTGACATTTCAATTGGCACTCGGGAGCTTCAGAGACCTTTTCCTGCCCTGCAAGTGCTGGCGAGACACCAGGGACTTGCTAGTTAGTGTCGTATCTTTTTAGTACTTTTTTTTTTTCCCCTCTGGTTGCTGGAGCTGTGAGCCACTTGAAGCTTAGGAGGAAAAGAGCTGGTTTTGTAATTACTGAGTGTAAAGCCTTAAGTTGGCCTTGGCCTTAGTTCCTATAGCGGAAGATTTATGGTGGGGTAGTTAAGGCTCTATTACCACTTCATCTAAAAAACATTTTGGAGTTTATAACTCGACTAGAAAAGTTTGGCTTCAGCGCTTTTCTTCTTGTAAAGGTCTGACCCCCTGAATGGAGCAACATCCGAAACGTCTCCTTCCATTACATTTTCTCCTCCTGGATTCTGCCCAAACTGGAGGGGTTTCTTTTTTTTTCCCTGGATGCCTTTTGGCAGCGATCAGCCTGTAACTTGTTACTGCATTTGGTGCTCGTCAGCAGGAATAGAATGGCAGATGCTTCAATTCTAAAGTCTTTGTGCTTCGTAATTGCCGCTCCTGGAGGGAATGTGCTTTGCCTTTGGTGTGACTTATGCAATCCAGATTCCCCTGGAAGGGCTGGAGAGCCGTGTAGGTGCAAGGGAGACTGAGGAAACAGGGGAAGATTTGGTTAAAAATGCCTCTTAAAGCTTATTTTGGAGTAGGCTTGGGACCCTTGGAGCTTCTCTGCTGGACCCAGCACCCTTCCACAGCACTGTTTGGCTGCCTGTGCTGGAAGCTGCAAGGCCAGGGTAGGATCCAAGCTGCCCAATGATCTGGAGAAATCAGAAGTGGGGAAGGGAACGTGTTGGTCCTTTCTGGTAGATATTAAAGAGCCTGGGCACCGTGCTTGGTTTTGGAGGGCTGGAAGAGCAGCTCTTTTGGGGAACCGCAGGTGGCACTTCCCAACAGGAGCACGTGTGCCTGAAATAAGGGAGACGAGCTGGAAGGAGGAGTCCGGGATGGTGAGAAAGCTGGTGGGCAGGAGGAGGCCAAGGGCAGGAGAGCCTTCATAGGCTGGTAGTTCCAGTTCTTTCTTTGGAAAGAAAGGAGACTCATAAAGCACTTCTGACCACTTTAAAGCTGTTAGAAAGTCAGTGCTGCAATTAGCACGGTTACCTCCACGTGCCACTGGCAGCAGTAGCATCCTGATCCATGTGCCCTCTTTGTGAACCAGGGGATGGTGAGGAATACAGCCCAGGAACCAACCCCAGCCTGGGCTG
>VXBW01004659.1:0-26798 GCA_013400375.1 Thinocorus orbignyianus
CTGCTGGAAACCAGGACAAGTGAATACTAAAAAGTTTATTGCTATATAATAAAGAGAATAATTGCAATTATCAGCAGGTGTGTAATAATTAGTAATCTGGACTTCGTGAAAAAGCAACTAGATAGGATAATAGATTTTACTCTAGATTATTTTTACATTTCGTCTTCATTTAAAAATAGCCTTGTTCATATTTCTTAATTTGTAGCTGTTCTGAGATTTAAGCATTGTGAGCTTTGATATTTTCTTTTTTGTAGCTAAGTTCTCACTTTTGGTAAATACAATATCAATAATTTAAGTCATAGTAGTAGCTGTAGTAGTAGTAGAATCGTAGAACTGTCAGAGTTGGAAGGAACCTTAAAGATCATTGAGTTCCAAACCCCCTGCCATGGGCAGGGACACCTCCCACTAGACCAGTTGCTCTAAGCCCCATCCAGCCTGGCCTTAAACATTTCCAGGGATGGGGCATCCATAAAATCTCAGGGCAACCTGTTCCGGTGCCTCACCACCCTCACAGTAAAGAATGTCTTTCTGATATCTAATCTAAATCTCCCCTCTTCCAATTTAAAACCATTACCCCTTGTCCTGTCACTATACTTCCTGACAGAGTTCCTCTCCAGCTCTCAAAGTAGTAGTAAAATTACTCCTTTACCTTCCCCTTTCTTTGAAAAATAGCACAGAAATTTGTTCTCGTAACCTTAGTCCAAGGTACAAACTTATTTACATTTATAAATATTGTGCAAATAGTGAAAGAAGGAAGAAAAGAATCTCTTTAACATAAATTTAGGAGGTAGGAGTATAGTTTTTTACATAAGTCTCCAGATGACTGAATGATGATACTGGAAAAACATCCTATAGCACTTACATACAGGATAGGGAACATAGCACCAGTCTATCAGTCATGACTGCTATAGTGATTTGCTATTTAATATCTTTAAATTTCTGTTAAAAGGGTCAAATATTAGTGAAGAATTTTCTGATTTACAACAAAGTTCACCAGGTCATAACATAAAACAAATGTGACAAGGTATTGTCACAGCAAAGGCTGTGAATTCATTGTACTTCCACTGCAGCACCAACGAAATGAGAATAATTGACTAACAGGAAAACAAACAAACAAAACAAAACAAAACAAAAAACCTTTGCTTAAATCTTAACAGCAAAAAGAAGCTATTAAGAAAATGTAGAAATGGAAACATATACATAGCAGAAAGTAGCTATTTTTCAGTTAAATTATGATGGGTGGATTTGGAAAGTTTTCTCAGTCAGAAAATCTCCACTTAATAGACTGAAGAGCAGTAAGGGTTTGCAGAAATGTCTCTAATGGGAACTGATATTTGAAAGCAAAGGCTAGTGGGACTGATTACTTTTCTCATTAGGCAGCATCTCTAACTAAATAAATCAGATGCTGCCATATACCATTTCACAAAATCTGTCAAACTGAAGGATATAATCTGGAAACATACCATGAAATTAGCATAGATCCATGCAGAATTGGATTCAACAAGCATTTTCATCTTATCCTAATTGACAAAAAGCAGCGCCACTGCAGCACACATTTTCGCATGCAATTATTATTAGATGGACAAGTGAAAACACTCTGAACTACAAATTTTCTCCTCATGTTTTGATGTCAAGTGCTCCACAAACCAATGTCTCCCTCAAGTAGAGTTTTCTGGTTTTAATACTGTGTAGTATACCTTTTTGCAGCATCTCCCCCTTTTCAAAGCAAAAGGTTAAATGATATACTCTCCCTGCATACCTCTTGGGGGCTGTGCAGAAAAAAAAAGAAAAGAAAAATAAAAAGAAGAGTAAAAATGCTTCTCAGGAAGGAGTGTGGAGTTAGCTCAGCATGCTAGCGTAGAGAGTCCACTGTGTTATGCGCAGTATTGCAGAATAAAGTAGCAACAGAGGACACACAGCCCGGAGGCTAAAGCTGGTTGCTTCAGGCTCTCTCTGCAGGTAGTGGGGAATGGAGTTCTCTTCCAGAGGTAGTTGAGGACTCCTGTGCCGGGGGATGCTCTGAAGACGTTCTGTGCTGAACGAGTAATTAAATCCTCAAAGGTAGTGAGAGGGAGAAGGGCTGTACATGGGGCTGCCTTTAGCTAAAATAAGTATTTAATTTTTTCAAGCAGACCAGCATTGCTTTAACTTATAAGGTAAAGAGACCCCTCATGATAAGGCCCTAGCACTCCCAGCACTTTTTGTTAAGCAGACTTGAGTTCAAATCATTTTTCTAAGTCAAGGAAAAGAGGAAATCATGCTGCCTTTTCTGTACGCTATGTGAATACTCAATGAAGCAGCTTGTGTTTATGTGTGTGACAGGCATCAGGGTGGTCATATGGGAATTTATGTAGCTACCTTGTTGGCACTGGTACTTCTGTTCTCAGCAAGGGACTGAATATCCAGAAACTCTGGACAAATGAAAAAATATCTTTTTTATGTGCTATATTTGATGTGCTTGTCAAACATACAAATATATCTGGAAAAAGAGAAATATAACAGTTCTTCTTCAATGCCTTCTTGAGTCACTTAAGCTTCAGTTCTCCTTAAATGTCTTCAGGTTTGGTACAAGATGTTGACAGCTGTAATCAGGGTATTGTTGATAGTTGATATTTGATTGTTGATATCTGACAGACTGTTGACAGTTACCATTTATCAGGCTAGCACATTTTGTGCTCATGTACCTTCAGTAAAGCTCCTGTCTCTAGCTGAGCCTTATGCAAGATTTCTGGGAGAGGTACTTCTGTTGTTTGTTTGGTGGGTTGTTTTTTTTAAAAATTATTTTATTCCCTTTGTTGTGTGAAGCATGCCATTCTTGCTAGATTAGCAATAAACAGCACACTACACTGTCTCCATTATCAGGTTGTCCAATGAAAGAAGACATTCAGTTTCCTTGCAGTTGGTTTTTTAGCATAACTCATATGGAATAGTCACCAATGTTTAAACACCTGCAACATTATGCAGGTTTCCCCTATTTCTATCAGTTTATCCACCTTCTGTAGTGAGAATGGTAAAATGTAACATGCACAGTCCAAGGAACCATCTCTTGAAGTTTGCTATCAGCTGAGACTTTCTGGTTTTGTTGCCTGAAAATGCACTAAGGTAAAATATCCTCCCCAATAACAACCCAAAGAATGTGTGGATTTCTCTTATAGAATCTATCCCACAAGACACTTTATTCACTGGGGAGGGAATGAGTGGATAGGGAAATCTCAATCCCCAGTGCTTCACACACCAATATTCAGCCTAATGCATGAAGAGATACATATGAAAGGGAAAGCAATTATCAGTGTAACATTTCAGATTATAAAAATTCTTATAAAATAATTAAACGCTCTGTTTACTCTGATCAATTACTGTGCTAATGGTATTCTACTGTGATGAAATCTGTGGCTTTAGAGAAAAGGTTTTCTAATGTAGGTAGCATTTACAAAACATTGGCACAAAATGTGCTGCAGTTCAAAAGCAATGTGTGTTCTGTATAAAGGAAAAAGATGCAGGATAGTAGCTACATATATTAGCAGTAGTAGTGAAACAGGATAACTAAAGATAACTAGGAAGATAATTAAATGATAACGGAGAGTAACCTGATGTGCTTTAGGTTAAGTGCAATAATTAATCTTGATACATAAGGCCTTTCCAATATATTCTCCTACACCAGCTTGCTATTATGAAATCACAGTCCTTTGTGCAGGAAGTAACTGGACTAAAGTGAAACGTTCATGTTAGACTGGCATTGTCAGTTCTTCTGTGAAAGGTGCATTTTAGAGAGCAGGCAGGAAGAACTGAACAACTCAATTAGCTATGGAATTTCTGAGGACTGCAAATATAGCAGACACCCCATGCCCCTACCCTTTGCTTTCAGTTTCTGATGCCTTTAATGAAAGATGCTGGAGTGGTTGGTCTGGAGACTTGAGATTCTCTGTAGAGGCAGAGGTTCACTGAAGTGCAAGTTTACCTTAATGCTGTTCTAGAAGGAAACATTTCTTGGGAGGAACACTACTTTCTTGTCAAACTATCAAAATATAGACTTCTGGGGCACGCTGCAGCTTACTTAAACAGATTTCAAGATTTTAAAGATGATAATCTCAACTTGTTTGTACTTAATACTTTTTTTTTTTTTTAGAGTGCACATCTTATATTATCACAATCTTGTATTGTTCTTTTTAGAGGTAGGTGAAGTACAGTTTATAAAACAGCAAATGGTTCATTATGTCATCTCTCTGGGGAAAAAAAGCAAAAGTAAGTATTAATTACTGTCAACCATGATACTGGCTTTTATAATACTGACTTGTCTGAAACGAATTAAGGTCAATAATTTCCATTCATACAGCTTTCCAAATAATGGCAATCTTTTAATGAGTGTAGTTAGAAAGAGTTTAACAACAGAACACCTCCTTACATCATCAATCTGTGAAAGAAAGTACAATTGGTAGATACAAAGCATTTCTACTGCTTATAAACATGTTTTTAAAAAATTACATAAAAACAATGCTGGGCCACTGCAAAATTTCAGCTTTAATAAAAAGAGAAAAGCAGGAAAGATTAACTAGATCAGGTTTGAAGATATCCTGAAGGTTTAAATGTTCATAATCAGATTTCCTAGACAAAATAAACTAAGGGAATCTCTGCCAGTTTGTACCAATAGGGAATGCAGTTATACCTGTCTGTCTTTGGCTTGCCTGGCTAGATGTAACTATTGACTCTTGTGATCTCCAGTGATTCACATTTGCCACTTTGCCATCTGTGCTGTAGTTATCTGTATCATGGAAAGCAAAGAAAAAAACTCAGAGGTTGCTCTGTATTGGGTGGTTGGAGGGCACACAGTTCTTTCTGGATCTAAGTCAGAAAAGCACAACAGCAAATAGTGTAATATGATCATTTTAACAATAAGATAGAAATAGGAAGAGAAATATTAATAAGGAAGAGAAATATTAAGAAGTAAATCTTACTTCTCTTCAGATGCTGGGAAGCCTACCTTCATGCAGTATTGGAGTGACAACAGGTGGATTCCCACAGCTAGCTGTGCAGATCCCACGCACAGAGAAGTTCAGTCTTCTTCCCATACTGTGGTGCATTTTATTTCGTGCAGAAAAAAAAAAAATCATCAATCTCCTGTCAGAGTTGGATGACATCCACCAGAGCGTAGCACTGACCAGCCCAGGGCATGCCAACACCTTCCCTTTACAGTGTTCCATGTTAGTGGGTTGGTTACATGACAGCTACTCCCACTAAGGGTAATTAAGGTTTCTCAAACCTCAAATACAAGGCCCAACAGAGCAGATGTGACTTACCCAAGACAGTGAACTCCTCCAGTCTGATGTTTACCTCAAGGAACCCACGACAGAGGGCTGGTTAGCTAGTGCAATATTGTGTAGGATTGATACACCTATTACAGATTATTTACCGTAACAAGCTGCAGAAGTGTCTCTGACAAAGCAGAATTATATATAAAGCTAAAAAGCTTCAGTTTGTGAGAGTAGGTTGTGTTCAGTTATCATCAAAATATGATTTCTATAAACTAATGAAGTGAGAGGGGGAAGTTTGTTTGGAGGAGAAGACCACCTGATGCATATTCTTTCATTTTCAGAATTTATATTTATTTTAAATCTTCAACAATAGACTTGAGAAGAGGAGGAGTGGGTGGAGTAATGCAAATAAAGAAGTAAAAATACACTTTGCGCTATTTTTTTTCTCTTCCAGGCCGTCTTCTTCAAAAATATCTATATCATCCATGGGATGTGCTTTGTGGACATCTGGCCCTGAGTTTCTAGTTCTCTGCCTCATGGATATAAAAGCATTTAAGCTTATGAAACTTCTGCTTATGTGAAACATAAATGCTTCAGGAAATACAGTCCATTTCTATGTCTTCTGTTTTACTGGATCCCATTTGTGGAATCTGGGGAGTCATGGCCTTACCCAGCTCTAATCCTCATTTATTTGTAATTAGATCTTCTGTGATTTTGAAATGACAAAAATACATAATCTGTCTGGCTTTCTCAAATACAAAAGAAAACAAATGTGACCATGTAATATGAGAAATTGTGAATTCTATTGATTATAAAGATTAAGTATGAGATTAAATAAATTTTGGGTTGATTTTTGTTTACTCTCTGGTCAGGGAATTCAGATTCTAGTAAGAACTGCAAAACCAAATTTTTTATACCTAGAAATAAAACCAAACAAACCCAAACTTTTCCTCTCATTTACATGAAGGCAAGAACTCCAGAAATCTCCTGAAATTCTTGTTTTGTAGTCCTCCAGTAAGTTCAATAAGGGTTTCAGTTTAGCATTGGCTCATTGCTAAAGTTTCATGGAGTTGGTTTGGACAGGGTTGGGTATTTTTGGCAGGACTCAGTACTAATTTTTTTGAGAAAATGCTGCATGTTTGCAAATCCTATCACACTGAGTGGTAGATGAAGGTGCCTGACACTTCTGTGGAAGAACACAGAGTTACCGACATCATATTACTGATCACATGGTTTGATGAAGCAGTATTTTAATAGGATTTATAGCTACTATTTATTCACAAGGGGACAAAAATAGATTAAAGTAAATTTAGAAACGTGAGCCATATTTCACAGGAGAGAAAAGAAACTTGCCATTTCTGCTGCAGTACTAACTTTTTATTGTAATAATAATAAGCAATAAGAAGGATTTTGAGATTTCCAAAATAGGAAAAACAAATATAAGCAGCAATTCCCTCTCCAGACCAGGAAGGTAATTTTATGTATCTTGGAAATAAAAGCTACAAACAACACCAACCAAAAACTGAGAGAGTAGCAAGCTAATAGAAGAAGTGCTATAGCTACACCACTATTAAGCTTTCATGGTAATCCAATGATATTCAAATAAATGGAAATACACTGGTATCACCTGGGGATAACTCTTGGTCTTTTGAGACAGACCTGTAACAAGACTCTCTTAATAATCTGTTCCCCACTGTGTTTTGTATGATACATTTTCTTTATTTTAAGTTTATAACATGTTAAGCATAGTCCTCTCCACTTGGATTACTTTGCCATTACTTTTGTTCCTCTGGCTGTGAGTGTTTCCTAGCAGCTTTTTTCTTTACTGACTCCAAAAGACTCCCTTTCATTTGGCAGTCAATAACATTCCCCCTGCCCTGGCTGTTCCAGCTTACTAAGAAGTGCATCTAAATTCCTCTAGTCTATTTATGTAAATATTGCGAAAGACACTTTTGCAAAGGTAATTTATGTGTGGATGCCCCACCTCTGGGAGGATTCAAAGTTTGGGTGAACAAGGATTCGAGCAACCTGATCTAGTGAAAGATGTCCTTGTTTATGGCAGGGGGTGGTGGACTAGATGATCTTTTAAAATCCCTTCCTAATCAAACTGTTCTTTGATTCTATGATTTATTTGCTGTACCTGAAAAAGAAGCCTGCCAAAATTGCTTTAGTCCACTTTAAGCCCTATAGCTTAAAATAAAACTCATATACTTTCTTCCATCATACAGTTATATTCTTGGTGACAAATCTGGAAGCAATGTCACCAAAGTAAAGCACAAAATAGCAAAATTTAATCTTAGGTCATATTTGGCAAGGATGTTAGAGGCTCCTGTCTCTGGCCTAGCTTGTGGGCCTTAGGGTTTATTCTACAGAGAGATGCACTGCTGTAGCCAAAGCTATTTGAGCTCTTTTTTCACAACGGTACCCTACAGGTATTTATCCACTTCCTCCTTATGAAAATTCCTTCAGGCTAGAATGAATAGCCTAAATCAAACTCCTGTGACAGAAGCTCACATATTGCCTGGCAAACCACTTCTCTCAAGATTACATCTTAACTAGCCAAAAGATTGCACAGGGTTTTTTTTTCACTGCTACATATACTAGAAAACATCACAACTGTGATTTTCAAGGCCACAGGGGAAGTTCTAAATTCTTATTCTGTCCTAAAATAATGTAAAAGCATGCCTGAATCAGTCAAAATATTCTCTTGGGCCAAAATAAGCTGGAAAGGAAGATAGAAGACAACTGAATCTGGAAATACTCCTAATACTCAGTCTTGCAGAAAAGATCATCCAAGAGTCTCAGTACCAGAAGTCTCTATCAGCTACCAGACATCTTCATTAAAACATCTTTATATATTTCAAGAGTTATTCATACTTCTTAGGACAGGTATTTGCATTCAACGTTCTTCATTCACCTCAAAGATTCAGGCTGTCTACACCCATGGAAAAGGAAGCAACCTGCTGAAGGTTGCAAGGCAGAAATGTTCATAGACATTTTGTAAGAAATGACCATGAAGTACAAACTCTACTAGAGATATACAGTGAAAGCCTTGTATACATCTTTAATGACGTGGAAATTTTTTTAGATGGAAGAATAAACTCTTATAATTGAGATGTTCTTTATGTTTAGTTTCAATATTCCTTATTGCCATTTTACAGTTGATAAAGTAATATTTCTTCTGTTCAAAAAGATCTTGTAAAATAAGAAATAAGTCTTGATAAATACAACAGATGTGAGTTCTACATCCAGCATTGCATTGCTTGCATTATTGTATCATGAAGGAGGATGGAAGGAGACATCACCTAGAAATATAGAACAACCAGATATAGTGGGAACCTTTCAACAATTTTAGATTATATTATTCACTTGTCTTTTTAATATTCTGAAACAATTTCCCTTTTCTTTATGATCACATTGCTAATTTATTTCAAAAAATGAAGAATTCATTTAGAGTGACTTGTGATAAAATTCAAATTATGAAACCTTAATTAATAACTATTAAACACAGCCTTGAAGACTGATTTGCAGATTTGCAGCTCTGTGTATTTTTTAATTAATTAATGTTTGTTTAATGTTTTGAACATGACAAACACCATGAAAGCACTAAACACAATTAGTCACCCTCCTGCATTCTTTAGTTGAAAGAATTATCTCAGCTGAATTAAAAAAAAATCAAAATAATCCGACTAAATACACAGATTTACAAGATGACAGTTGGATTTCACTACTGTAGGGATAAGAAACAATTCCTGCTGTTAAAAGTAGATTTATGGATGGCAAACGAAAAATAAGGGACAATGTTAAGGATACTGTGTGTCTAGCATTGCCGTTGACATGTACAAATGGGATAACTATTATATAGGGTTCGCATGGCAAGGTTTCAGTGGATGGGGTACTACAGGGGTGGTTTTTGAAAGAAGCTGCTAGAAGCTTCCCCTGTGTTCAACAGACCCAATCCCAGCTGGCTCCAAGATGGACCTGCCTACTGACCAAGGCAAATCCCATCAGTGATGGCGGTAGCACGCTGGGATTACAGAGTTAAGAAGAGGGAAAAGTTATTGTGCAACAGCAGCTGCACTAGAGAGAGGAGTGAAAATATGTGAGAGCAACAACTCTGCAGACATCAAGGTCAATGACGAAGGAGTGGGAAGACATGCTCCAGGTGCCAGAGAAGAGATTCCCCAGCAGCCCATCATGAAGACCATGGTGAGGCAAGCTCATGGAGGTGAACAGTGGAGTAGATATCCACCTGCAGCTTGTGGAGGACCCCACGCAGGAGCAGGTGAATGGTTAAAGGAGGCTGTGGCCCTGTGGAAAGCCTGTGCTGGAGCAGACTCCTGGCAGGACCTGTGGACATGTAGAGAGATGAGCCCATGCTAGAAGCAGGTTTGCTGGCAGGACTTGTGGCCCCATGGGGGAACCATGTTGAAGCAATCTGTTGCTGAAGGACTGCACTCCATGGAAGAGATCCACGCTGGAGTAGTTAGTTAAGAACTGTAGCCCATGGAAGAAAGCTGGTATCTTGCATCTTGTGACTTGTAATCTCTCCAGGTGATCAGATTCAGTGTTTTCATATGTGTTTTAATCACCCTTTCCAGAATCAGATTTTTATTTCCTTTTAGGGAAAGATGTCAAATCAAGACCTCAACACATTCACTTCTGGGCAGTCCCTAGGAGTCACTGTATACACTAAATACTGCATTACGTATGGTATCAACAAGCAAATCTTTTTCAGTATCAAATGTAAAAGCATCCAGCTTTTCTACTAGCCCTGGTACATGATGCTGATAATCTGAATATTTTCTGGTAATTTTAAAATAGGATGAAGAGGTTGGTCAACAAGAACATCCCACCATACTCAAGGATTATGGCAGCAAATCAAAACACTTTTTGAGAGTTAGTTTCTATTTGAAAATTAGTATTATTTGACAGTTAGGTAGGTATTGCTGAACTATTGCACACCCACAATTATGAGAATTCTTTATGAAGTGTTTCTGAGTGGGTGATGAGTTAGAAGAAAAACAATGTAATACATTCTTCTGGTATTTTTGCAAACTTGAAAACAATTACTTTGATTTTAACAGTTGTTTCTCCTGACTTTGTTTCTTCCAGAAAAGGTGGCATCATTGGTTGACATGTTGCTGAAGTGTGTCTCTAACTGAGCATCAGCCTGCAAGTGTTGTTTTTATCCAGCATAGAAAGCTGACCTTCCTATTTCTCAGCATAGTCTGCTTATTTCAAGATGTCTAGAGACAAAGCTGACAGTGGGAGGCAATCTCAGTTAACTGAAATCAGCCTACAGTAATAAAACTGTCCAACTGAAACAGCCCTTGGAGTTGTCTCAGTTTTAAGAACCTTTTTATTTATTTTATTAATCTTTGTCAGAATAAAGAGAAAATAACTGATAACAGCTTGCTTTGCCAGCTACATTAGGCTGGTCTGATGTATCTCGCATTGAACTGCTGTAACACTAGACTGTGCAAATAATATAAGTCAGTAACTATCAGTAACTACTCTAACGCAGGGCTCCCCACAAAAAATGAGATATGCAAGATACTCTCCTACTGAAAAATAATTTACTACTGTTGTTCAACAGATTACATTAGCACAAAGAAAACAAGGAAAATAAAAGAAAGAAAAAAAATATTTAATAGAGCAAGTTCTCCTCCCAGGTATATCATGCTAATACAACAGTTCATTTGCCTTGCTGTAATTAGTCACTTTCTGTCAAGTTCTGCCTTACATGTGACTTTGTGTAGTCAAGTACACACTGCTTTGTGGATTGAAAATGTTGCCTTGTTGGATGCAGTAGCATAATTTACAATGGTTTTGCAAAACTATAAGCAATTCTACAATGTGGTAGCTATCAAGTAAAGCTCCTGCTATCATTTTTTCCTTATCTTGAAAGCCTGTGACATCTGAACAGATTGCACAAGGCTTAACTGATTCTTTAAGGAAGCTCTTGGAGGCAGTTTGGGATGGACATAGTTGAAGAATGCATATCTGAATATACACCTGAATAAAATTGTGAATTATTGTTTGATTCATAAGAGAAGAATGTGAATATTTCAGATAAGAATAAAACTGATTTATTTTTTTTTTTCATTTTATCTGTTGACTTTTGAAGTTAGATATATTCACACAGGAATCTTCACATTTATAAATATACCTAAACAAGTTAATATTTGTACAATGCCCAAAACTCTTAAAAATTGGATCAAAACGTATCCTAAGAGGCAGATGTTCCACTCAAATGGAAAGATTTTTGCTCATTTTATAAGCAACTGTAACTCCTAGAGAAGAAAGTAGCATATAATAAATATAATCAGAAAGGGAAATCTTATTTCAACATCAAATCAGATAGCTCCTGGTGTCTGGAGATGTGTATTCTGAATTTCAGAGGCGAGCTATAGACCACCAATTCATGTAACTCATTTGTGTGTAAATTTTAACTGCTGAAGAACTGATAGAACTGTTCTTCGATTTCAGCTGTTCCCATAAAGGAGAGAAATAAATTGCTCTAGACTTTGTATTACAGTTAACATAAAAATTAAGTAGAGAGAATGTCACTCCAAAATCTTGACAGTTATCTTTATTGCTAAAACAGACATCCAAATAAGGAGGAATCTTCAAGATGAATTGTCTACAGAGTGAAGTCCAGAGAAGAAGAAACCAGGGCATTGGTAGAAACTGTAAAACTATTGATTTCTGGCTGTAGTATGTAGGATGAATATCTTTCTTCCCTTTTCTGGAGGCAGGGAGGTGACGCGCACTTCCTAACTTTTGTTCCCACAGTATGGACAGTGTCTGCCTAAGGGAAGACACAGAAGAAACATAACGTTGCACAGTAGTGTAAGATTCCTTGGGTTACCCTTTTATGTTTTGCAAATAAACAATTGCATAAGCCGATGTAATTAGATCCTCGGGTGCTATAAGGGCAGAAGAAAAGTAACTCATATTACCCACTCCTTTCTTTTTTCTTTTTTTTTTTGGGGGGGAGGTTGTTGGATAGTTCTGAAAAAATGCAAAAAATTGGGAAGTGCAAAGGCAAGCTTAGGAAAAAAAAATAAAAATTGTCCCTCTGTGATTGTTAGTATAAAACTAGATCCGATGGGCTGTTTTCCATGCTTAGTTTGTGGTGTTAATGCAGTGTAGCAGTGCAGAGGAATCACGGAATCACAGAATTGTCATGGTTGGAAAGGACATCTGAGATCACTGAATCCAATCATACACATACAAAAAAACCCCAACAAAACCCATCAAAACAAACAAACAAAAAACCATAAAAACCAAAACCCCCACACACAACTCACACCCTACAATCTCGCCACTAGAGTATGCCACTAGAGCATGTCCTGAAGTGCCACATCAACATGTTTCTTAAATACCTCCAGGGATGGTCACTCAACCACCTTCCTGGGCAGGCTGTTCCAGTTCAGTAAAGTAAGTCTTCCTAATATCCAGTCTAAACTGCCCCTGCTGCAACTTCATACTATCTCCTCTGGTCCTGTCATTATTCATTTGTGAGAAGAGGTCAACACCCACCTCTCTACAACCTCCTTTCACGTAGTTGCACAGGACAATGAGATCTCCCCTCAGCCTCCTCTTCAAACTAAAGATGCCCAGTTCCCTCAGCCTCTCCTCATATGACTTGTTCTCTAGAAACCCCGCCAGCTCGGTACCTCTCCTCTGGACGTGTTCCAGTATGTTCCATGTCCTTCTTGTGTTGAGGGGCCCAGAACTGAACACAGTACTCAAGGTTAGGCCTCATGAGTGTCGAGTACAGAGGCACCATCACTTCCCTACTCCTACTGGCCATGCTATTCCTGATACAGGTCAGGATGACGTTGGCTTCCCTGGTCACCTGGACACACTGCTGGCTCATGGTAAGCCGGCTCTCCAGCAGCACCCCCAAGTCCTTGTCCGCTGGGTGGCTTTTCAGCCATTCCTCCCCAAACCTGTAGTGCTGCATGGGGTTGTTGTGACCAAAATGCAGGACCTGGCGCCTGGCCTTATTGAATCTCATACAACTGGCTTTGGCCCATCCATACAACCTGTCCAGGTCCCTCTGTAGAGCCTTCCTACCCTCAGGCAGATACACACTCTCACCTAGTTGGGTGTCATCTGCAAACTTACTGAGGGTGTACTCAATTCCCTTATCCAGATCATCAATAAAGATATTAGACAAGACTGGTCCCAAAACTGAGCCCTGAGGGACACCACTGGTGACTGATTGCCAACAAGATTTCACCCCATCAATCACAACTCTTTGGGCACGGCCATCCAACTAGTTTTTTACCCAGTGGAGAGTACACTTGTCTATGGCATGTTTCTGCAGCTTCTCCAGGAGAATGCTGTGGGAAATGGTGTCAAAGGCCTTACCAAAGTCGAGATAGACAACATCCACAGCCTTACCCCCATCCAGAATGCAAGTCACATGGTCATAGAAAGAGATCAGGCTGGTTAAGCAAGACCCCCCTTTCATAAACCCATCCTGCTGGCCCTGATCCCTTGGCAGCCCTGCACTTGCCATGAGAGCTCACTCAGGATGATCCTCTCCATGATCTTTTCTGGTACCAAGGTCAGGCTGACAGGCACCCAGCCTTCCTGGAATCCCTCTGCACTTCGGGACTGTCTCCCAAAGGACTCTCTCAACCAGTGTTTTGGACAGGCCAAAGTCTGCCCTCCAGGAGTCCAAGGTGGAGGTTTTGCTAACCCCCCTCCTTACATCATTAAGAATAGAAAACTTGACCAATTCATGATCACTTAGGCCAAGACAGCCTCTGACTACCACATCTACCATTAGTCCCTCTCTTTCTTTTTTTAACAGTAGGTCTAGCAAGGCACCTCCCCTGGTAGGCTCTCCTACCAGTTGTGTCAGGAAGTTATCTTCCATACACTTCAGGAACTTCCTAGCCTGCCTGCTCTCTGCTATGTTATATTTCCAGCAGATGTCTGGTAGGCTGAAATCCCCAACCAGAACAAGGGCTGGCGATTGTGAGACTTCAGGCAGATGCTTATAGAATACTTCATCTGCTTCCTCATTCTGATTGAGTGGTCTATAACAGAGTCCCAGCACAAAATCTCCCTTATTTTCCTAATACGGGAGGTGTTCTGGGACTGCACCTGCAACCTTCAAGGGGCCAAGAAACAAGCATCTTTAAAGCTACCTGCTACGTTGGTGAGTAGTGACCCAGACACATGTGGACTTTTGCATATATTACAGAATAATGTAGTGTGTTAAAAAGAGCTTCTTTTTCTTAAGAATTAGAATTTGGAAGAAAAGACCATAGTGACTTTGGAAGATGATGAAAAATGAAAGGGAAAATTAGCTGAACAGGTAAAAGGGGAAGTAAATCAGAACATACAAATTGGAGGTCAGCTGAGATGTCTCAATACGTTTCTTGCCTCACAGCTCCCTGTTCTCCCTTTTACACTTGCAAGTCAAGCAATGGAGTCCAAATTCCTGGATGCTAAAAGCCCATCTGGAAAAACAACACTTCAGGAGTGCCAGAAAAAAAAAGTGGGTAGCTTGAGCAGCCCAGAAAGCTATCTCATGCTGGCAAACAACAACTGGGATAAAGCAATGCTCCAGCTCTATGGTGCTGTACACTGCATGACACCTCACAGAATTTTACCACAACCTGTAAAGAAAGAATAGGAGATGATCCCTAAATAGAGTAGGAGAACAAGAAATATCTCTTAATACTGGAGATTCTTAATGCTGGAAATACAGTTTGGCTATCTATGCTGGACTGCAAAGCAGCAGATCAATGCCAAGAAGCAGGAATATAGACACACCAGCAGAGTTGCACATGGGAAGGAGGTCAGAGGAGTTGACCACCAGAGATGCCTTCCAACCTATACATGATTTGATAAGACTGTGTGGGCAACCTGAAAGTGATCCAAAATAAGGTGGGGCTGCTGTTTTGCTAGTCAGAATGAGTATGGAGAAAAAAATCCCAGACTTTTCAGCAGTAAAAGTGAAAGGATTATCAATGTTAATTCTGTCTGTGGAAAAAAAATAAGCAAAATTATGAAAAAAATATGTTATATTTGAACATCTAACATCCAGTACAGATGCTATGAAAAAAGAGAACAAAACACAGCTTGAAGGATGATGTCTCATTAAGGAAAGAGAATAATTGCATGCTGAGGTAGAAGATACTAGAGAGAAGAGTGATGACCACCATATCTTCTAATAAGAACACAAATGTCTCAAACACAGTGTGATAGTAACTCTCCCCTGTGCTCATATATTTGAGACTGATCAACTTTGGAGGATGAAGAAATCACACTTTTAAACTACCAACTAATCAATACAGCCCCTAGGGGCACTGATTAAAAAAATAAATAAAATTAAAAAAAAATAGTTCTTCAACAGTTACTGGAAGAACTTAGAATATGAAAGCAGGCCAGATGGAAAGCCATAATAATCCATGGATGAGCTAACTGCAAAGCCTACAAGATTTAGCCTTCCAGTTAAAGAACTGAAGTAGTAGCAAGCAGCTGGAGATGTATTGTTCTTATGCAAGGCATAGTCTTAAAGAGTGATCAGTTATTCCCCAAGGCTAATGAACAGAAAGAAGATACAGAGATACCACAGATGGAAAAGCAGATTGCTTGAGGTTGACAAAAAACATTATACTCTTGCAACATACAGAGAATCTGCCTGCAGATGGGTAAGGCCCTGGAGAGAATCTATGTTAAACTATCCCTTTGATGGAGTTCACAGTTCATTAATCTGTGACTTGGTTGCATCTTAGTTGAGGTCATGAGAGGAAAACATATGAGCAGAAATACATTGTGTTGAGGGATGCAAAGACAGACAACTCCCTGCTTTAAGCAGCAGGAGTACTGTTATTGCAGGAGTACTATAAATTTAGGTTAAAGACAGTCTGTGCCTAGCAAGAGACAGACAGAAAGGAAAAACATATTCTGAAAAAAGAAGAGTTGTTATCAAGATACTAACAATAATTTTGAAAATTGGTAATTTGCTAAAAAAGGATTAGTGTATGTGTTCTGTCTTTCAGAATTAATTAATTCCTATAGGAAAATTAATGAAGAAAACTCACCATGAAGATAGAACTAGTCCCACAGATTTGAATGAAACTCAGTACAGGCTAGTTTACTATAATTTGTCATTATTAGAGTTGCTGAGATGAGCTATTTTAACTTCATTTTACATTTCCGGCATTAAACTTAACTTGCATTAAAATAAACTTTAATGTCTGCAATTTTACTGGGGCCAGCTTTCGCAATATTTTGATCTTGGCATCTTTTTAAAAGGTGTCCTAAAGAAGCTTCTAATATGTATCTAAAATTCATAGGTGTTCAAAGTTTGTAAGAGACTCATGAGAAATATCTTTACTGTCAAAAGGTCTGAGGAAGAGGCTGTATTTGATCGTACTGAAAATTAAGATAACATTTTCTAAGTCAAAAGATTGTGTTATGGGTCCTTTGAAACCATTAGAGAAACAAAAATTGTTTTGCACTGGTCAGCAAGTAAAGGAGCTGTTTGTAAGGAGCTAGAAGAGCTATTTCAAGTGTTTCCCACACCCTAAAATGAAGATGTGTATCTAAAATTCATCAGATTCTTTTTGGGATTTTGTTTTTCCCTAAATAACTTGATGTCACAGAAAATGAAGCTTGGGTCAATGAACTATTGCCTTCTTTGAATGTTAGTAGTATTCTAACCTTTGGGATTTTTCAGTGTTTCAGGGCTTAATAAAAATGAGACTTAGTAGGCCAGAAAATTCCACAGTTAGCTCATTTAGTAATATTGTTTGCAATTTAGCCAAACTGGCTGATTTAAAAAATGTTTATACCTAGTGGATGTTATTTAAACACCTCCACTACTACTAATGGTCTGGAAAGTGCTTTGTCATGCTTGTGTGTTGCAATCAATTATCCTGTTACTTCTTAAATACAGGGGGGAAAAAACTTGTTGAACACTTCTGGTTTTTCTCTCCATCTACTAATGGACTAAAACTATTCTTTTTCTAAAATCAATCAACAAATAACAACAATTTTTACTGTCGTTACGTCCATTAACCACGGATTTCTGTATATGTCTACTTATCTTCCCTTAACTAGATAGTAAAATCCATAACTTTGAATTTATATGTGTTGCTGAACTCATCTCCTTTTCCATCCATAAAATACTATAATTTCTTATTACTGTTTTTGCTTAATGAAATTTTATCAAATGTCATGCTCTCTCTTAATTGTGGAATTTTAGCTGTTAGGACATTTAACGAACCCATTCTTAAAGAATTGCAAATTCTAATTTAATTTTTTTTTATCTTTCTTCTTTGCTTGAATTATCTCAAGCTTTAGAAATTTTTTCCATTTTCAGGCAGTAGGTATATATTTACTGCTGATTAGGAAGAGTCTTTGTTTTCCCATTTTAAACACAAGTAGGTCAGGATTACTGGTTTCTAGGCAACATTGAACCGACCTGTCAAGCCATTAATGTACCTTGACCTCTCATAATGAGATCCTAAGGAGCTATCTGGTGGCAGAATTGGTCAATTTAGGCATATATCAGTTCCTAATCAATATGGAAAAAACATGTAGTGTTAAATCAAACCTATAGCCAACTTAACCTTGCTTGTACAGAAAAAAGTAATGGATTGCAAAAGGGAGGAAAAATCTTTACATTTTCATCTCTTTTTACTATTTTTTTTCTCAAAAAATATAGACCATACTCTGCAAGAGGTAGTTATACTTTTTAACTAGTAATATTTACACATACGGTCCTATAAACATAGTTGCAAAAAGAGTGTTGTCATTACAAAGTTGCAACTTTAACTGAAGTATAACACTTCATAAAGTTATAATACTAATGATATAAAGTGTGTAGTCTTGAAGTAAGTCCATCATGGATTGCCTGATAGCTTCCAGTAGGCTATTAAGGTTATTTAAATGTATTCAGATTAGAATTTTTTAAGGATTACGTCATGTTGTATTAAGTAGATATCATAAATATATATGATATATATAAAATATATATAATTGTGGTGCATAATACCTCCAAAAACTTCCGAGATATTGTAAGCAATCTTTCTGTGCTTCATTTCCTCCACTGCACTGATTTTCTTTTCTGTACTTTGAGTTGTCTGTTTAGATGGATGGCTGTTCAGGGAAGAGTCTGTCTCCTGTGCTCATGTAGTCTCAAGTGTAATGGACCCTGACTTCCTGTGCCTCTAGGTTGTGTGGCAATACTAATAATTAAACGATTCACTTGATTTACAAGAGATGGTTTTGAGCTACATAACATGGATTCTGTTTTAATTAGTTTCTTATACTGAAGTCATCATTGGAACAACTTCTTTCTAGCTCTCTCCTATATGCTAAAGTTTGGGATAGTTAGATGCCAACTTCCCACCAAAAAATGAAGATCTGATCATTAAAGTAGAATAATTGTAGGGATACAATATTTTACAAGTGTTCTAAACAAGGTCTTGTTTATTTTACCAGTAAGCAAGTGCCAAGTATTTGTGTATACATGCCATTTTTTAAATTCTACTTAATAATCAGGATGCCTTTTTGATATAAAGTATAAATTTGACCTCCAGAGGACTATTGTATTTTCCAGTTTACTAGTCATTGTTCTCCTTTAGTGTAAGAGGTGCAAAGTAATGTTTATTCTGAAAAAAATCTGGACCTGTGTTTTACAAATTAGGAATCATGCTTGCAAATCTAAGAATAGTTCTCAGATAAAGTGCTGTCTAATAATGGTGTGTATTCCCTTGGCCTGCCACATATGTCTTCCCGCACAGGCTATGAAGCTTAATAGACTGCTACTTTACTACTCTCTTGGGCGTATTTTCCCCTAGGTATAATAAAGAACTTAAACTGTGAATAAAACCCCAAATATGAAAAATTTGCTCTTACTGAAATTTACTTAGGCATATGAATATATATGTGTCAACAGCAACAGACACGTTTGCCAGAGAAAGGACTGATCAAGATATGCAGTTGTTCCACTGTTGGCTAGGGAGAATTATGCTGCAAACGGGTGAGACAGAAAATTTCTAATTGTTCAACTCTGAATGATTCAAAGCTTATTTTATTTTTTTTTTTTCCAGAAGATCTGGCTATATAACTTTTTTTTTCAAGCTCTAAAGTTCCAGAAAAGATTTTTTGGTCAGATTTTGGCATTAACAGACTATGATTCTGACAAGCTCTACTGCAAAGTTCAGGGAGAGATAATGCAGAACGGTAACAGTTGCAGACAGCTGATTGACACAGCTCTTTGTGGTGCTGATGATTTCAGGGTGTGAAAGGAAAGATACTACACAGATGATAGCAGCTGTCTCTCTTTCTTCCTGCTGAATATTATTAAAGGAAACATAAATATTTCTTTTAATATTAGTTTCCCAGCTAAATAATTGTTGTAATTTCCTTTAGGCAATGATAAGAACAAGACAGAGTAGGCGGGTTCAGGGAAAAATTTCACTTTTAAAATATGACCCTTCTCATTGATAACCTGCCTTCACAGCATAGATGGAGAAATACACAGTCGAAAAATCTGAAATACTTTACCAGTTCTACAGGACGCCCACCATCCGAGGTGTTTGTAAAATGTGAAGTATATTATTACAGCTAGTCATCTTATTGCAAACTTCATTACTTCAACAGAAATCATTTCTGTTATGTCCTTTTCAAGAGGTGTACTGCTCCTGCAACAGCTGCGCACACAATAATGTATTTAGAAAGTGCTCATGCATTTTGAGCAAGGCTTGATTAAAGCTGCTGGAATAATAGATGCCTTCATATAAAAATTCAGTCTAAATCCCAGCTTATAAAGTCCTTCTGTGGCAGTGTAATAGCTCCAGTATGGGGTATGCCACAGTTGGAGGTGAATCAGCAGCAGCCTGCAGCATATATAAGGGCCTCTCAATCGCTCAAAGAGGCACTACAAAACACGGTAAAATTACCACAGAATGTTGTAAGGGAAGATAATGCAACATCTATGCTTTGCAAATGGGGTCTTGCTTAAGGATCTGGAGTAATGATATATACCATCCTTACAGAAATCCTGCATGTGATGCAGTACGCTCCCAGCACATGACTGAGAACAAGAACTGCTTTAATAGATCTCTCTGGTCTTAGTGTTAAGACCCAGATCTCTGTGAAAGTTCAGAAGGGGAGGAAGAGATAAAAAAGCAGCATACATTGTTCTGTGCAGGAAAAGTTACATTTGTAAGCAGATGAACATTTTGGGTCAGTAAACAAGATTCTTTCTTTCTTTCCAACTGTATTTATAGGTAGAGCCCCACACTCTTTCTCCCCATGTACTATAGTTTAGTTTTGTCTAATCACCAAGTTCCTAATTAATATCTACATCTGTGTTGAACTAACTGATGACTTTTATTAGCTATGATTTTTCAGAGTTACCTAAAAGGAGAATAATGAAATAAGAGTAAATGATTTTAATAGACAAATTTAGTCACAGCCTTTCTCAGGCCAAATCTATGCTCTATTTTTTACCCCTATTTTTAGCCTTCTACCCCTTTACACCCTCACTGACCAAATGATCCTATTCTAGACTAATACCAGCTGTGACGATTTCAATAAGCAATTTTCTCTAAGTGCTTTCTCCTGTGGCTCCTGAACCTTTCCTATATAGCTTGCAATCTTTCATAATGAAACAGAAGGTTTATGATCGTTTTGGCTAACAAAAGCACAAATGACAAATCAGACCTCTTTTTGACAGCATGCTTAGTGTGGGAGATTCATGTATTCAGAGAGAGCTCTATACAAGTTCCTCCTTCACCTTTATTTGAAAATACCTCCTGTATAAATTCACAACTGAACTAGGGCATGTGTGTATTCAAAATAACTCTCTGCATTAGAGGACTGTACAAGGATAACATCTCTGTCCAGTATAAATCTGTTCATCTCCGCTGGCTACAGCATAGCTATGACAAGCTAGAGCAGCAGAGAATCTCAGTTATGGGACAGGTTTCCACTTCAGGTTCTGCTGTGCTTGCGACAACAGTACAACGGTTTTGGCCATGTATGAAGATTAACAATCAAAGAAAATGAACTAGGACTATGTTGAAAGAGTCTTAGAATGCTACTAGCAAAAACATGATTTTAAAATATACTGACATTATGACTGCTAACAACTGAATTTCAACTATAGCAATCTATGTGCTGGAAAATTTTTTATGTGCATAATTTCATTACCAGCTAGAAATGCCAGTAATTGACCAAGTGTTAGTAAGAAATTTAAATCAAATCATGTTATTTTCCAGTCTAGCAGGTGTTTGCAGTATTAGGCCAATCATACCTTCAAATATAGGTTTTACATTATGTGGAATTTTAGTGTTTACTATCATTAATATTTTTTAAAATGGCACATAATTGGAATTTCAGTACATAAAATGTGGATCCTGCACCTCTTTTCCTCATTAGAATTATTCCACTATTTATTTATTTTTCTGTGCTGATTCTTCTATAGTCATCTGCACAACTGAGAAGGAGAGTAAGACCACACGCGTGAATAACAGCATTATCTATTAAATTCTTAACTGATGTTAAGAATCTGGATTCTTCAAACACTTCTTCAAACACTGAAATTAATAGTGGAAATTAACTGATTGATGGGAATAACAATAAGATATTTTTTTTTTTTTAGCGCCACTTTATCATTTTATATCATTTTGGGTGAATTTTATCATTTAACACTGATAAAAAGCAGAAGACTAGAACCCAAATTAACTTTACTGTTTTGTACTTTAATGTTCTGATCCTTCCCAAAGGCATTTTCCTTCTGAAATAGACACAAAGTATAACACTAGTTGGCTTCACTCAGAGTTTTCAGATTGCTTTGAATCTGGGGCTTTTCTTGGAAGTATTCAAATGTAAAAGTACTTGAGCACATTCTTCTGCACATGTAGATTTACGGGAGATAGCGGAGAAAGAAATGCACAGGACAGGGGTATTTCCCTCCCCTGCTAGCCCAAACTGTGTTGGCCTGTCTTGTTGTCTCACATTTCTATCCATACTATTGTGAAGGCTGTTATTAGTTGGCCACTAGGCAGCAAACAAGCCAGGAGAAGTCATATTACACACCGACATGATTTGCTGGGAACTTCAGCAGCAAACTGAGCAAAATAAGCTTGTGGAAAAGTGGGAAACCAGAAATCAATGAACCGTGTGTGTAGGGCATAAATATTTTTTGTTGTTAATATAATAATGCCTTGCAATAAAGCACTAGGCTGTGGTATTTTTCATTCTACCATCATGTGCTGCCACCTGCCAGGCGTTGCATGTTTACCCTCACCAGATGGATACTTCTGAAGGTGGTGAACACAGACCTACTTTTCAAGTCAAAGGCTGCTTCCCTTTCCAAGTGTACTGACAAGACTGAGAAATCTCAAAGGATGCAGAGAAAGCATTTTTTGCTGGTTACTGCTCTTTGAAAAGGCACAACAGACGGTTTCCTCAAGTGTGCTTAAAAGGCCAGTGTCAAGTCAGACACTGAGTCAGATTCTCTGATTGCGGTTGCACTATTTTTAAATATGGATGCATTTACAGTCTCAATTTCACACACCTTTTCTTTGAATCTGGGAAAGCTGTGTTTGTGAAGATAGTTACTCATTTTACTGTGATTTTTCTTCTGTTTGTCATCTTCTTCTCTTCATCAGTGAATGAAGAGGAAAAAAACCTGACAACTAGAAAATAAGCAAAGGGACTTACATTTCAAATATGTACAGCCAAATGCCTACAGACAATGATTTGCCTTCTGAAAAAACCTCATGACAGCTATGAAGCAAAACTCGCTACCGTTCACTTTTCATTCCCTTCCTAACTTGTGTTTTGTGGGAAAAAGAAGGTAGAGAAATGGGAAGTCTTCTGCAAGTTTCTGTAATGTGTGGAATTCTGGTGAGTTGGCAATTACGCCAGGAATTTTTCTAAAATGTTGACTTCAAACACTAACCCTCTGGCCTGCTCTTGTTTACCTGTGGGCTAGAATCCTGGAATACCCAGGAAGATCTTTTTCTGAATCCTCTTGCTTGTTGACCCAGACAAGGATTTTTTCCCAGGAGCTTTGAAACATCTACAACCTTAAAAAAATGTACAATAAAATAATTGCAAACAATGTTCACAAAGATACATATTAAAATAATTCATAATATTCTACTTTTTTTGTTGTTTGTTTTAAAGACTCTTGTATCCAGTGTACGGTATTCAAATAATTGGTGATTTTCCTTCCTGTAACTTAAATTATGCAACCAAAAAAATTCCCTTGTCAGTTTTATTTATATATAGGACAAGTTTAATGTACTGTTTAAGGCTTATAGTGTCTGGATCAAGCATCTTTTGGTAAGAGTGTTTTAAATAAGAAACTTGTGCTTGTGCTGGGCTGAACTAGTCTCAGCCTTAGTGATCAAACTGAACCACTGCAATACACTAGGTCAGATATTACATGGCACTATCACTTACTGTTTAAGTCATTGAAAGTCTTCAGACCTAGTCCTTGCTACCAGGATTAGTTTTGCATTTTACCAGTTGATTAGATAAGGTGAAATATAGAGGCAAGGCGGGGGTTGGGGGGTGGAGGGACTGCAGTCTGGGTTACTCCATATACTAGTGCCCTCGCTTTCTCGGTCAGTGCAGATATCTGCTAACATTCTGTTACTTTCTGCATGTGTACTCATTTCTCTTTTAAAAAATTTCCCATCAAGATGAGAAATACCTTGATTTTGTTCTGGAAAAACATTAAGCATTTATTCCTCTCCAAGCATGGAAACAGATCTAGAGATGTTAGCACAATGCCTCTCACGCTCAGGTGCTATGCATGTGCTTAGTGATTCGCAGAACAGAGTTCTCAGCAGAGAATGGTTCGGTTTGAATCACCACAGTCTCACTGAACAGTTTGACATGCCCAGTGACTTTAAGAGAAACAGTATTTTGTCATGCTTTTGCACACTGTACAAAATGACAACTTTGTTGAACCAAATTTTTAACAGTGCATGCTTGCTTGGTTTGGTTTGCATTGGACAGTAGCTATAGATTAAATGAATCCCAGAAGAATCTACCACTAAAACTGCTCAGTATTCTCTCAGTTACCTGAACGTCACTAACAAAGGAAAATGCTTGTCTCACCTTCTAGTACTATGCTCCAGTACTACTGATGCAGTCACAATCTCTGCCACTCGCTCATGTCTAAAGTTGGCAAACTCGTAACAGCCCAGTTCACAATAGCAGGACAAGCTGAAGTCTCTGTTGTTTATCCCTGAAGCTACACTGATTCAGGAAGAGTTTACTGACATCTGTGAGACCAGAGGGAGCCTTTTCCAACCTCAGCTGACCCAGTGCCCTGCAGCACACAATAGCCCTCTGTAGTATCCATACTGAAATATGCCTTTTAGGGATAAAATTATCATTGCAAAATTGCTGGCAATTTGGAGACTTTTGAGTGGAACACCGACTTTCACAAGGTTGAATTTCAGCCTTTGGAACCTTATTATCTTCTAACATGCACAGATCACTATCAGATACATTGCTCAGTGTCTTTTATTGGAGCAGTGTCTCCTCCTTGGCGGAAGCTCATTTATTACTTTTTAGCTGAACCTGCTTTAGTGTTATAAAATTGTATTTACTTAATGTGAACCAGTGAAGAGAACCACATTTTAGATGATATTAAATAATGGGAATTAGAGCCCTGGGGATTGATTCTAGCAAAATTCTGTGCTGAAAGGCAAAACTTTCCTCCTGGAGACAATACTTTATCCATTCACTCAGAGACTGGATCCTGCAACGATGTGATATATGTTCCTCATACTTGTAACATAAAAGCAATTTTTTCCAAACTTCCTCTGAAAGTTTGAAAAGATTTTACATATGTTCAAGAAAAGGTAAAAACTGAAGCATAATGAAAGAATTATCTCTGCAACCACAACTAAAAGGTGGCTCCATTTTCTGTCAACTTCATTAGAAGTCATGAGTCAGACCCACCCATCTGTTTTGCATTGCTTTCCTATGATAAAACATCTGTAAACCTTGCTAAACTGGTGCTATTCCATGAATTATTGTCGATTGATTCAACCAGCACTATCAAAAGTTCCTTTAGAGAAAAACAAAGCTCTTTTCCACTCAGTGATTAGTAAAAGAAATATGTTAGTTGTTTAGCCATTCATGAATTAAAAAAAACAAAACAAAACAAAAAAAAAACAAAAACAAAAACAAAAAAAAAAAAAAAAAAAAAAAAAAAANTCTTGCTTCTGTAGCCAGGATTTACCTCATTCCACAGACACTTATTAAAATAAAATAGCATACATTTCTGATGAATTCCAGAACCAAGCTATATTCATGGTGTCAGCATAACAACACTATCATTATATTTTATTGTTAATTCTTTTCTTGTTTTATATTTAAAATTAATTTTCTTTCTCCTTTGCATGTGATTAAAAGAAGAGTATCTTTTCTTATTTTGCATTCCCCCTTTAAAGGCTTTCATGAGGAGAATGCTATTATTATCACAATTAAAATGAAATGTTCAAGCAGAGCTGTCTTCCTCCAGATCTTTGAGTGGAGCAGTGTAGAGCTAGATGCTTTAATTGAACTAATGAATTCAGTCTTCAGTACCTCATGCAGATATTCTTTTACTTTAGCAGCATTACTAAAGGTTTGCTATTAAAAATCACATTAAATTGGGAAATTTCTTTGTCTGTATGCTCTGAAATGTGTATGTTGTTTTCTCCAGTTCCGCATCTGACTTTTTATTACTCTGTAATATTTTCAGGAGCATGCACAAAGCATTTGAAAATGATAAGAATTTCTACTCTTTGGTTAGAAAAAGCAATGTTCTTGTTGGTAAAATAATCTATTTACTCTTTGCACTAAATTTTATTATGATTTTTGTCTTCTTTATATGCTCTCCACTTGTATCACACTAAACACCATGCTTCTGGTAAGGTTCACAGAATGGCCAAGCACTAAGGGCAGATTCAGCTGCTGTTAAAGGTGACGTGATTTGGGCTGTGGCTGAGATAAGCTGCTTCTTTTAAAGTTTGATATAACTCATTTTTTAGTTAGCCTTTCCCTTAAGGTCTGATTCAACTATGCGCTGAAGTCCATCAAAAAACAGACATTGTCTTCAGCTGTGTTGGACTGGGCCCTCAAGGACACACTAAGCACGTCTACGCCGTGGGCAGCAGCTGTATATTTCTTTCTTTGAAGAAACAGAGGACTCCAACTTTCAGAAGAGGCAGCTAAGACTGATATTCAGTACTCCCATATTGGGAAGAAAAAAAAAAAAAATGAAAAAAAAAAAAGAATTGTGGAGAATTAGATTTTTATTCTTTTTTTTTATTAAAAAAGCTGATTTCATAAATACTGCTGTTTTCACTAGGAAACTTGTCTCATTTTTTGATCTGAAATATTATTCTCTTTGAATAAAATTGTCATCTACTTCTACAGTTTTTTTCATATAAGCTTTCTATATAGATATCCACATCGTTTATATTTATAAATGGAGCTCTTTAAATTGGTTCATTTGTTGAATGAAAGAAACAGTTCAAGTCT
>VXBW01004659.1:26819-117292 GCA_013400375.1 Thinocorus orbignyianus
TATTCTTTTTTACCTGATTTGTGAAGTTAGCAAGTTTCTGCTATGATGTATGGGAATTAAGTGCACCAAAATTACTGTAATTCACATTCTAAAAAAAGCATTATAGAAGTGTCTTGTTACATTTGTTCACCATTGTACAGAATTATATCCCTCCCCGCAGAGGTACCTAATTCCCTCCATGAATAGAGATGCACACCTTACATATCGGGTTAGGAATCTGAAGAAGGTACTCTGAACTTGGTCTTTAACACCAGCCACACAGAAAACATTAATTTTAATTTAATGTGATTCACCCTATATCTTGGACACTTTTTTTATAATGAAGTATTTATAAAAGAACTTTGAAAGGGAAAAATAGAACCATGTTAAAGCTCATGCAAAGTAAGCACGTGGAATTTAAAAAGGAAAAGTATTGATTATTAATATTCTATCATATATAATAATAATACATTATATGATGTTACTAATGCAGTTATATTGTCGTGTTTATTATACGTTCCTGAACAACTTTTCCTCTATTTGACTGTATATAGTTTGTATTATAATGTCTTCTCATTTTGTTACATGTAGACTTACATTTAATTACTTTTCTTAAGACAATATTACTCATTTTGTCCCATCTCCCCTATTTACCCCAGCAATCATACCTGCGTGTCTCACATAAAGGTATAGATTTATTTCCGCAAGATTTGTAAGATGAACAGAGTATTATCCCCATTACACAATTACGGTTTGCTGCTCTTGATGGATTAAATTCAAGAGTATCTAGAAATTCTAGGTGACCAGTTTAAGAAATAGAGAGTCTTATTTTGCAGAATGTTTATATTGCACTTTATACATTCAAAACACAATATTGACTGCCTTTGCACTCCTATAAATCAAACACTACAGTCTCAAGTTAGACACCTAGAAAATGAGAAATGTGTAGTTGGTACTCTCCCCTGAAAAAGTGCTTTTCAGTAGCTTAACTACAATCAGAGAATTATACTCCCAAGTACTCTGCTGTCTGGGTCACCAAGCAACTACTTTAACTAGAAGGCCCTTCTTTTTTTTTTTATGCAGTCTTTCAAATGTGGAAAATTTAGATCTACTCTGTGTATCATATCAAATAATGTAAAATAACTAGTGGCACCTGTGAGTTGTCATCTTTTGTGAAATTCAATATGTCAAATGGGTGAGATGAGATGAGATAGATACACACTTACTTAATAGATTTCACAGGTATTTGCTTACAGAGGAAGGCAATCTTTGTGCTACAGGTGGACAAAACCTCTTTGGAATTAAGTAGAGATCTAAAGAGGATTCTGTGCAAACTGAATCATTTTCAAATTTGAGCAGAATTTCATGGGGACTTAAAAGGATTTCATCATTTAAATTCCTCAGTTAAAAGAGGTTCTGTTTAAAAAGAAAAATTGACAACCTTGTTTTACATGTTAGTATAATGATGTATTTCTCTCATGGCCTTATTCATTGAAACAGCTGTACCGCTTGTGCTCTCTGGGAAGAAGGGAGTTTTGTTGCTTTTAATTGACTGAGATAACATACTTTGCAAAAGTCAATCAGATTATTTTCGTTAAACTATAACCAACTGCAAAATTTAAGACAGCTAGGTTTTTGTTGCACCTTAATGATAAAGTACTGCTAATGTGCCCTTGCCACATTAAAAAGTTGGCACTAAATTGGGAGAGATGACTGGCAGTGCAGAGTTTTCAGGCCCCACAGGGAGGCAGTTTTCAGTTCATTCTTGGAGTTATTAAGGACAACTTGACTGCAGCTACAGGTGGCAGCTTATAACGTTTCTACTGATGCTATTTCTAGCGTTCTCCTAGCTAGTATGTATGCTGTGGAGAAAGAAATTTTGAAGGAAATATAATTATTTCCTAAAAGTTATAAGAAGCTGTAGGAGCAAACCTAAGGCAGCGGAATGAAGCCATCTGTATATTGATTTTAGTTTAGTGTATATCTTACTATTCAGGGTATCCAGTCAAAGGAATCAAATCTCAGTATGGAAACTTGTCCTGCATTCAGTGTTAAGTGAAAAAAGTACTTCCAACAGACCTTTTTTTTTTTTCATATTTTAATTAATAATAGAAGGTGACAGCTCATCTAGGAGATTTTCACCATATAAATAAAAAATGATGTAGATTCAGCCACTGAAAACATCTGGGGAAATAATTTACTGAAAACTGAAAACATGAGGGAGCTCCCAGCTTTTATTGAGACGACGTGGCATCAGGAAAAATAAATAGCATTATCGTTTTATGTCTTATTTCTTCTGCTTTATTCCATTTCATGCAATGCAAACACACATATTCTGCATATCAGATACATTTTTTCAGCATGCAGTGTTTTACTAGAGTCTAATAAGACTGTACTGTTCTAAGACAGAAAATAAATAAGTTGTTAGTTTCTACGTGTTGACATTTCATTATTGGTCTGGGGTCATCTTATCTGGAATGAGGCATTGACAACAGTCAATATCAAACTGTAATTTTCTGAGCTAAAAATGGCTTTTTTATGTGGTGCCTAAAAATACTAGGATCCTTACCTTGATTTAAGCATTGTAGTGTAATATGGTATAAACATTTTGTTATAATAGGCACTAACTGCCACTGAGAGGAAGTCTGGTGACGTACTCCTTCTCCCATGGCTTCTGGGAAGAATCAGGAAGTAACTCTTCAGGTCTGAGAAAGAGAAGAAATAGGAATATTGCAGGGGGACTGCAGTAAAAATATTGCAAGGGTCTTTCAGGGAACAGATGTTCTTACTTGCCAAGGTCTTAAAAAATAGGCAGTTTGAGTTTTAAATCATATCTCCTTTTCAATATTCTTGAACCAGCTAAGATCATCATCTCTGCTAAACTGTATGATTCTGATTGGTGCAGAACAAAAATCTTTTTCAATCTTGATGACACCTCTACTACATTTCTTTTCTGGCTTTGAACGTGCTTTCAGGTATAGATCAGAATATTAATGATAATTTTTGCAGCTTTGTATAGTCTGAAATTTGGGAATCTAAGAGCTCATTGTCATTAATCTTGCTGTCAATTACTAAGCTGCAAGGTTTCAACTAGCACGCAATTAAATACTTATGCAGCCTTAAGATGTTGATGATGCTAGAATTATCTATTATTTATTACCTATACAAATATATAGTATATCTGTGCTGTTCAAACAATATCTACAACAAAGACATGCTAAGATGATAATACTGGGAAAAAAAGCCCCCAAACCCCAGTTTTTAATATAGCCCTTTTCACTTCGGAGAGCAATAGAAACTGTTGTTCCAAGAGCAGTTATCCCGCTACAGGCTCTACCCATTTAGAGGCTTTCTTGATGTAGTCCAAGTGGCAACCCATTCCTTATCAAGACAGGCTTTCTTAGCTATGAAATCTGACACTCTGGGTAAATTATGTGTTAATACCTGAGTATAACTCTATTTAAGTTGTGAGATTCACTTACTCTCCTCTTGGCTCCCAATATTCAGTGGTAAGAACTCATAGAGACAGCTCCATGACTTAAAGATTCACTTGCATTGCCAGACTTTGAGTGACGCACTGCAACTCAGGCATTCAGTGGTTTGTTTTATTTTTCCCTATGGTAGAAATACTGCTATGTAACCAAAAATGTGCATATAAGAGTAAGTTTATGTTCCTGTATTTATCAGCCATAGCTACTCATATTCTACCTGCTTCTCCCTGTTTTCTCTGTAGTTGTTATTATGAATGCCTTATACAAATCATGAATTTCTAGTTTCTTGACTTCATTCTGCAAAAGTGAAGAGACACTTGAGGATAATCATAATTAGTAAATTCAAACCTCATAAATGGACACATTTCTTTTTTTGCACAACACACTCTTGGCGCTCTGGAATTTACCCACCCCCAGAGTATGTTGCTGAGGCTAAAAGCTACTATGCAGGATCCGGTCAACAACTGACTTTTCCATAGCCATCCTAAACACCCAAAGTGAATTTAATACATCTTTGTAAAAGAAAGATTTGGGGGAAATTCTGATTTTTACTCTATTTTAATTACTATGAATCAGGTAGAGGTTTTCGCCACTATTATGCCATGCTGTTCTAATTCAGTCTCTTGAACATTCTGTTGTATATCTGCCTTGGACCGACCATTAGTAAGACACCACAGCAGTGTGCCAGAGCAGCAAAACGCTGGTGTGTGCTGACTCCAAAATTTTAACAGAGTTGTGCTAGTGAGTACACATCTGCCGTGGCAGTGAGCAGCACTTTGTTCCGAGTAGAGGATGTTTTGTGCATGGAGATCAGTATAGTGTGGGAGCTAACAGCGGATGCTGTGAATAAAGATGTGGAGGTTATCCATGAGTCAAAATGGACACCATGAGGATGGTTAAGCTGATGCAGAAGCTGAAGTTTAGGAGAGTGGTGGTACAGGAGGGACATGGATTGCATGGATAGCACGGCCTATTTCAAAAAGCAGGAAAGATTAACCCTAACTACTCTGCCGGAAAAAATCAACAAAAAGAAGAACAAAACATTGTCTACTGCCAAGAGTTGGCTTGCATGCATGATTTGAATGACACAGTTTTGTGTCCATGCAGGGAGCAGGAGCAACATCCACCTAAGTTCAGTGGGGAGTCTAGTGCTGTAATTCCCATCCGTGCCCTTGAGATGTGCCCGAACAAAAGCTTTTCCTATTCATTTTTAGAGTGATTAGTACAGTTTCTGGATAAGGATAGATTAGCCACTGATGGCAAATGAAGTTGTGTCTATTCCTCTGCACACTGATTACAGGCCAGATTTCACTCACTTTTTTTCACTTAAGGCTATGAAAATATTGGAACTATCTTAACCTTAATGTAGCATAAATAAGACCGTGTGAAGTAACTGCCTTTTCTAAACTGAGTAGAATCAGAAGTGGTTGAATAAGATCCTAAAAACAGCTACATATGGTGTAATTTTTTCAAATTTGTCTCAGTGCATTTCTAGGATTAGCGGCTACCTTTTAACAATATAGTCTGCTGTTAGATGTAATAATACTCCTACTTAATTCAGAATCACTTGAGCAAGCAAGCACCCTGTTAATAGAGCACATGTACTGCTATCAAAAGTGGAATAGAGTGTGCTTTAGTGGAGACAGAAGTTTGTGTAGTGCTGACTGGCCTACATTTTTACATAGAAAACAGTAAAAACTCTACTAATTTGTCTAAGGGCTATATAAACCTAATTAGAAATGTTCCATCCTGTAAGGGCACAAAACGGTATCTGGAAACAGCTATTTAAATATTCAATTCTACCACTGAAAAAAGGGAGAAAAAACTATCTAATTTTGTAAAAGCCTTCACAAATAGGAAAAAAAGATGATCATAGAATTATTACTTAGTGGTCTGTGATTACTTCACCATATCCTGCAAAGTAAAACTCAGCCTCATGGTAGAGCATTGAACTCATACTGAATGTTTTACTGTGAGACTGAGTTTAACTTTGTGAATTGTATGTAACATAAACATTATGAAGGAAAAATACTGCCACTTTAATTATTGCAGGGGTTACTTTTCTGCATAATAACAACTTTGATATGTAAAAATGGTTAGCCATAAGCTGATCAATTTTATCTTAATTTACATTATTTCTTTCGTTGAAATAACCATGCCTAATTCTCCTTTTTCCCTTGTTTTCAATTTCTCTTTTGTGAGGCAGATAGAACTGAAGAACTGGAAAACAAAACACTTTTCTAATCCTTTTTTATTATTCACTTACAGCAATTTTTTTTCTGGTTATGTTAAAAAAATGATATGCAAAAGAACGCTATTTGGTACTGAACACTGCCAGATAAAAATGATTAGCAGTTGCCAGATTTATGTTTTATGCTAGTTAATAATCACACAGTACAATTCAACTGCTAGAGTTAAAAAACACAGCTAGCAATAATCTTGCTCTTGGTTTAACAGTTCTATTGAGTATGTTCTCAGTATTTGATGTAACTCACTATTAAATCATTCACAATCATCAGAGTATTTTTCCCTCTTTTTTCTCTTCCTTCCAGGGTCTTTATTTTTTTTCTGTAATTACTTAAAAATAAAAGATAACATGTCTCTATTTGTCTGCCTTGAATAATCCCAAACCTGTTTGAATTCATGTTTTAGCTCAGGAGGCTTGTCTCTGAACTCTTGGTTTAAATTTGACCTCAGGATTTATGCAGTTCACATAATGGTTAGAAACAATGACCATAGGAGGTAAACATTTTTTAATGATATTATTCCCTGTGCTGTTACAATTATGGACACCATCCTTAGACTGCAGTAATCTAAGATCATTCTGGGCATCATCTCAAAGCATGAGAAGGAAAAGAAAGCTGTCAGAAGTAGTCAATGTGGATTCACCAGGGTGAAATCATGTCTGACTATTCTCATAGCCTTCTACAATGGCATGACTGGATGGATAGGTGAGGGGAGGGCAGTGAATGTTGTCTACCTTGACTTCAGCAAGGCTTTCAACACTGTCTCCCATGCTATCCTCAGAGGTAAGCTTAGCAAGTGTGAGTTACATGAACTCAGAAGAGTTCTCAGTTAGTTATCACATACTGAATACATACTGCTTTTTGTTTGGATTGACTGGATTTAGAATGAGTTAGACACGCTTTCAGTTTTGGCATAATAATGAAGTCTCAGAAGAGTTAAAATCACTTACTAATATTTGTCTTTATGTTTCTAGCCCAGTTTCCAGCTGAATTAAAAGTGCAGAACTCCACACACTTAAATCAGAACACACTTGAAATTGGTGTATATATTTTGAGAGAAGTTTTTTCTGAGTAAACTTATTTCTTTCAAGTGGATTCTTTCCTTCCATTAAGACCTTCAATTTTGCTCTAAAAGTAATTTCCTGCAGACTCTTGTTTACAGTGTTTTTCCCGGACCATTTCAGACTGGACATTAGGAAAAAATTCTTCACAGAAAGAGTGCTTCAACACTGGAATATGCTGCTCGGGGAGGTGGTTGAGTCACCATCCCTGAATGTGTTTAAGAATGGCTTAGATGTGGTGTTGGGGGATATGGTGTAGGGGAGAACTATGTAGAGTGGGGTTGATGGTTGGGCTTGATGATCACAAGGGGTTTTTCCAACCTGAAGAATTCTATTATTCTAACTGTCCTCTGAAAACATAGTTGTCAGTTTTCTTCTCCTACAGTCATGCTTTTTAAACATGGTTGAGTCATTCTGTAACACCCAGGATAAGCCTGAAGTACCTACTCTCTGAGCAGCTCCGCTCAAGCCCAAACAACAACTGCTTTGTAAATTGTAAATTGCAACGTGGACCAGAGCATATACTCCTCTGCCTGGCTCTTATTAAACCAGCAAAGGAAGTCGGCATGACCACAGGAAAGAACTTTCACTTGAAGAATATTATAGGACATAATAATGGACAATATTGTAGGACATATAATTAGGACAATTACAGGTGCACATGGATGTTCTGAAATCATTATCTCTTAATAAATGGTTCCAAAATATTTATACAACTGGAAAACTTCTAGATTCCTTCCCCCCCCTGCTCTTAATTGTGAATTCACAATATGGATGCTCAGTGTAAAAATAGAGGAATGATTAGTGCTACTAGCAACGAGCATAATGAGAACAAGGTATTGAATACAGTAGAGAGGGGTTTTTTTTTTGTGTGCAGCACCTTTGATAACCCAGCCATAAACCAGGGCTCTGATTACTGTAGCAACTATTTGAAGAAAGAAGTTCCCCTGCTGAATTTCTCTTTTGGCTTTAAACGTAACGTTAAACTGTACATTCAGCAGAATTCGCCTTTCAAAGCCACAGCCATGCTTTCTGCTTCCAAAAAATAATGTACTGAAGTGTTTTCATGGGCTTGGCAACCAATTAGAAGAACCCGATCCTAGGGAATATATAATTTTATATATAAAAGCTACTAAGTTGCTCCTCTGCTGCTCCTTTAGAAGAGTGTTTCATCTGTTACACTTTGTTTCAAATACTGTGACAGGCTTCATTTCCACGTTTTTCAGTGGGTCTACTTTTTGATGTACTTCACTTTCTTGAGGTGCTCAAGCAGAATGTCAAAGAGTTAAAAAAGAGCACTTTTTCAAATAAAGAGCTTTGGTCATTAAATTTTGCAGAGAATTCCACAGCAAAGAACTTCAATGTAACAAAACCCACTTGACTACAGACATTTTGTGGTAATACTCACAGATAGAGTTGTACAGGATATTAGGCCTGCTGTGTTACATGTATTGTCCTGCTAGTATGAAGTATATTAACTGAATTCAACTCCACAGTCAATAGATTTCTTTCCTCCTCTTAAATATATAATTCACTGATGGGCAACAAAGGCAGCAGGAAGCGGAAGGACAAATGGAGAAAGAATCTAATAATTATGCACAACACACTTTGAATGCTTGTTATCCACGATCATTAGATCATTTTGAATTTTAGAACTCAACAGTGAATTTTGTAGAACAACAACAACAGCAACAGAAAAAGGTTAGAATTTGGTTTGTACTTAAAAGATACATACTGATTATGATGTTCTGAAAAATGTAAATAAATATCTATTTTAAAATAGATAAAATATATATCTACTATATATTAATAGGTATCTATATATCTATATAGATATAGATGTATAATATATATTGTATATATTAAACATAAATATCTATTTAAAAAACATTGCCACTAATGGAAAAGCTAAGCAACTATGTTAAAATAACATTAGAGCAACAACATTTCACTAAATGGCAGAACATTATTATTTGCTTTTCATAATTAACTTAGAATAGAAATAACTGGAATTCAGATTTTTTTTGTTCAATTACATTTAGTAACAAATGAAATTACATCTCAGAAATTTCCAACAGGATGGCTCAGTCATGTATTTTCAAAATAATGCATTTTAAATGTTTATAATTTTTGTTAAGTTTGAGTAAATTTTTCAATGGCAGAGCTAAACTCATGTTCCTTGTTTCAAAACAGCAGTCATTCTCCTATTTCAAAAGTTATGTCTTTTCATCAAGAATAAGGATGTTGCCCTTTCTCACTGCTTCTACTTCAGTATTTTCAAGCCAGATGTTTCTAACAGCAGTGTATTTTCCTCCATCTTCTTGTAAATGGTCAAAATCTAACGGATACTTCCACAAAACCTCAGACAATAACTTGGACAGTGCTCTCTCATATTTATTATTGGGCAGAGCTGCAAGCAGCCGATAAGAGATATTCATTAGGGAAAGAGATAGGAATCTTAGCTTCCTACTTTTAGGATCAAAGAGGTAGTTTTCAAGGCTGTTCTGCAAAAGTCTGTTGTGAAGTTTATACCAATTTCTATCCAAAACGTCTTATCCTATCAATGGTTCTTTCGTATTCCATTAATTCAACCTTCTTACAGCTAAGTATCTTGTCAACCAGAGTACAAACCCTCAGGGATACAGGATTATTCTTTGAATTTGTACTCTACTCGGCATACTGGGACTCACATCCAGTTGGGACTTACTGCTAGTCCAAAGGTAGCTGTCAGAGCATTTCGATAAATCACACATAAAGGATCATTCATTTCTAAGACTAGAAGCCAGAATTGTGTTAAGCTGTACTTTTGAGGTCAGTTTGCCAGTGTAACAGTGGTCCTAAAACAGTTTTCCTCATTCCTCAGTGCTTTTATCACTTTCTATTACTATGTTTCCTGTTGCAAGAGGCACAGGCCACCCTCCTTTGTATATGACGTTCAATAACAAACAGATTTAACAGTGAGTATTTTCATTCATTTCACATATTTAGTTGCTTTTCAGTGAACAAATAAATATAGATAATTTTCAAGCCTGGCCATCTATACTATAAAATTAGATTTTAAGATGGTACAATTTGTATAACATACCCAGAACGGTAAATGTTCACCTTAAAAAAAAAATAATCCTGATATAGACATACCTTTAAAAGGGAAATCTTTTCCTATCTATCACATTCTGAAGAGATGTTTAGAGCCACAGATAAAAAAGCAAGATCTTTATTTGTCTAATTTCTTTTGTGTGTGCTATTACAGAATCTAGATAGTTAATCAGTGAAGGATCCTTTCATCATTCCATTTGCAGAATGGATGGTTATCTCCGACAGAACAGGGGAGAGGGAGTAGCACAAGTCTGTGTGGATCTGCCAATTCACTGTAGAAATTGAATAAAATTTGATTCTCATTCAACACAGATTATATAATATTGCTATCTGGTGAGAGAAGTGCCACTAAATAAAGGATATTATTAATCAGAGAATTTGAGATATTAATCATAAATCGAAAACTTATATTTTGTTATAATGTCTTTACAAATGTTAGCTTACTCAGGATACATGGTTATTTGCATGATCACTTTGGCTCCTGAAAACTTTTGAGTTCTCCTCTATAGAAATAAATATGCTGCAATTCAACATGCAGTGTGAACCTTCAACAAATGTTGAATTTGGTGTTCCTTCAACAAATGGGGGAGGGAGATCACCTTGGCAATTCAAGATGTAATCTTTAAAAAATAGGGGGGTTCTAGTTTCTTTTTCCTCTTGGCTTCATCTGTTGTGAAATGTAGACACTTCTATCTGACTTCTCATATTAATATAAACCTGTTTCATGAATATACTTGTAGTATGAGTCTGTCGAAACAAAATATTACTTCAGCTCTCACAGTATGAACTACAAATAGTATGAAATTTCAGCATATGAAACACAACATCCTACAACGACTATTAATATAGACCTTAAATCTTATTGTTTGTTTGAGCTTTCTTAGTGTATGATTTTGAGGTTCTTACTGTTGCTGTAACTCTAGTGATATAACTACAATTGTGAAAATAAATACACTTTTGATCTACTATTACTATTTCCAGCTTACTATAGCAGTGTCTTTTCTCCTCTGAAGCCAAGGCATGGTTGTTTGTCTTCAATTCTGTTGAGATACTGGATACAATTATAATGAATGAAAATACATGAATGTGCTTAGTCTGTCCTCAAATGTGATTGTAGTGAGGACATCAAGCCAACTACACGCTGGGATCGTTTGCTCTAGATTAGGTTTTAGTGGCTTAAGAGCAGGTCAAAGCACCTGATGGCAGGGATAGCACATAGCACTAACACTAATTAGGTGAGCATGTTAATTATTTTATCAGCTCAATGTGAGCAATTTTTTCTCATCTTGATGTCACACAGCTCCATGACAGGATAGCTAAATTCAGCTGAAATCCCATCTGTGTTCAGAGCATTATGTGCTTCCTCCAGGTTGGTTACTTCCTGCTAAGTATGATGAATGGCTTCAAAGTATTCAGAAGCTAAGTAAGTTAGGTACATCTTAAACTTGGAAATGAGCTGCTTTTTCATTGCATCCAGGCTACACAGATTTCTATTTAAAGAAAAAGGTGTTGCTTTTTCTAAGGTGAAACTAAAAAACACTCAATTGCCCTTCTTATTCAAAATCAACCAGACTATGGCAGCACTACAGCATCTTCAGTCACTCAGCAGTGATCTAAATCCTAGCATCTCTCAAGTGCAAAGAAAGAAAAAACAATTTCTACTATAGCTGAAGATTTAAACAGCTAGCGGTGACAAAGGAAGTACTATTGCCTTTCCATCCTATCCTATTTATTAATAAGGGACTGAAATAGAGGAAATATGCCTATACCAAGAATAGCAATCTAGCTCTATCAGCATGATGTCTACACAGATAAATTAGCCTAGAAGGTGTACCACACAAACGTCAATAAACTGCTTGTGGGCATTTACACTAGCATCCCTATACTGTGTGCAAGTACTAGCAAATTCAGCAGCACGATTGACCAGCCACTGTCAGAATAATCCTAAACTGTTTCTTCCTCAGGTCAAATCACCCGAACAATTCATAGGCACAGAGTCAGATTAAAACAGTTAGATACAGAGACAGAAAACGGGTTCCGGCACTGTTTGTTATAATATTATAAGCATATTTACAGAAAATTGTTTAATAACGTACTCAGGATCTCTGAGAATAGAACAGTAATAGAGTCTCTTATTTCCTTGTGGGAGTACTTCTTTAGCTGTAAAGCTGGACTAATCTCTTTTCTTCCCTGTGGCTGTTATCTTTTAACATCTTCTGCCGAAAAAAGGAGAGTTCTGATTGAATACCAGCAATCACAGATATTGCTGTGGTTGCAGATTCTTTCCTGTCAGGTTATGAAAACTGTCATTTTAAAAGTGCTTTGAAGAAACTCGTGTTATTGAGGAATATCAAGAAAATAACCTTACCAGCAGCAGTATTGTCAGGGCTTGACATTGGATGTGAAACCAAAAGAGGTCAGGAAGCCAGAACTCAATTCATTTAGCTGTAAGCAAATTCATTACAACCACTTTGGCACAGCATGATTGGTTTAGAGGTTCGTCTGCTCTTGAAAGCTTTTCAACATGTGCATTTTGATGCCTCATAAATGCAGACAGACTCACTGGAGAATGAAGCAACTCTTACCCTTCTTATAAAGCGGACCACAGAGGGCTACATCATCAAGGGCTAACAAAAGGTACAAGAGTTATTGGAAGTCTTGATATTTTCCTTCTCTTCCAACTTACCTGTTTAAACAAGTTATGAATTCAAACATTTCATTGCTACCTAAGGGCTTTTTCTTGATATTTCTTAGATCTCTGAAAGCTCCTATGGCACTTTTCTCTGTGATTTCATTCCAAAGTTTACTTGTACCTAACTTATTTTAGTAATCGTTTTTGTTAAAAGCAATTGCAGATATAAAGAAAAGGTTTACTTTGTATCACAAAATAGAAAAGATTGAAAGATAGTCATACATTCTAGTAGAGACACACATAAAGCTGTAGGAACAATAAAGAACAAAATCAAAGACTTCTGTTTACCCTTTTAAAAGTGAATTTAAAGTAAATTGATAGGAACAGATTTACAACTAATGACAAGACATCTGTTTTTCACAGTGGAAATCTTTTTAACTGGTAGAACTCATTGCCATAATGCGTTACTGAGTTCAAGAGATTAGTAGCTTTAAAACAACTAACCGTTTACATGGATAATGGGAACACCCACTGTTATATTTGATAGAAAATAATTATTTTATTCAGAATGGAATAAATTTTCCTGTTTTTTACACAGAAACATATCGTTAGCCGACAAGTATTAAGAAACAATTATGATATGGAACAGTTATTTTAAGAAACGTTCATATAACTGGGATTTTAGTTTGATGGTGAATTAAAAAAAAAAAAAAAAAAACTTAAAAAAAAACCAAAAAACCCATGTGTATCTGTAATGAGTCAAACCTGGAAAACAGTTGAATGATTCATGAAATGAAAAGAAAACATGCTGTGTGTCGTACAGAACCTTCAGTTTTATTTGCAATAATGTTTAAAATTAAATGGATTTTCTGACAATGTTGAAAATAAAATAGCAAATTAAGAAAAGAAAAGAAAAGAAAAGAAAAGAAAAGAAAAGAAAAGAAAAGAAAAGAAAAGAAAAGAAAAGAAAAGAAAAGAAAAGAAAAGAAAAGAAAAGAAAAGAAAAGAAAAGAAAAGAAAAGAAAAGGGAAAAAAAAAAGGGCAAGCATTAAGTTTTTAACACCTGTCCCTCACACTGACTGCTGAGGATGCCTCAAGGGCAAATTGATGGGTTGCTTCCTGTGACCCTGGGTCAGCTACCCTCTGATGGCACAGAGGCTCTCCAGGGCTGACACACCTACAAGGCAAGCCAGGAGGCGTTTGAGTGATGAGTGGTGGGATGAGTCCTGAATATCTGCAGAAGCTACTTTTTCAGAGCAGTGTAGGTTGTTAAGCCTGCCACCTACTGAGGAGTACACTCATTCAGGAATTTTGGGGGGAAGAGCTGGGGGAAGTCTGTGTTGCTGAGGTTTTAAAATAAATTTTTAATACTTATCTTTCCACAGTGGATTACCCAATATTTCTTTTCTTTTTCAGTCTCTCCCACTAAAAATGTTCTTCTTCACATGGAATAATTAAACATACTCAAGAACAGAGACAAAGAAATTATTGGGAGCTCTGTACCTCTTGTGCCTGTGCTTATGTATATTTCGATGTTTATGTAAATGGGATATCTCAATTAGGAAAAAAAAATCCTAGTTTGAAAATTTTCACCAATAGTGTTAATCTCTATTTCAGTCTTCTCTACCCATAATATTATCTTTTTTATTTCAGACATGGATTAAAATACATTTCCACATGAAAAGGGGGGGAGGGGGCGGGGAGTGTATCTATATATAGATATAGATATAGGTATATTACTCTAAAAGACTCCAGAGATAAACGTTTTCCCAATTGACGTGTTAGCAACCCAGAAATATGTGTTCTAGGTCATGCTTTATGTCAACTTATGTGAATTAAGCACCTTAAGGAGATCAGTGGAACATACCCTAAAAGTCCTGACTCATCTGCATCATTTATAAAACTTAGAGCTACTTTTTGCAGGCATAGAAAGAGACATTTGGTTTACAGAAATCTACAGTGTAATTGCTTGACAGTGAATTTACATGTTCCCCTTGTAATCTGTCTGATGTTATTGTCCTTATTGATAAGTAACTATTCCAACACTACTCTAGATTTATTTCATTAAGACATCTTTGACCTCTGTCATGCATTATTCACAGCTTTGCATGAGAAGGCTGCAATATGTAACATTATTTTAATACAACTATAATATCTTTCTTGTGTGTATAGGTCATGAAAGAATAAGTGAATCATTGCCAGTCAGTTCAGATGATACAATTTTTAGTGATGATATTCTACCTGACTACAGTCTGACTGGTCACCTCTAAACAGTGTCCATCATCACAAAATTATTTTTTGACTCCTTAATTTTCTATACTTGCCCTGGAAGATGACAGTACAAGCTTGGGACAAGGGTTTACACCACTGAACATAATAATTACTTTTATGAATCCAGAGTTCAGCAACAAATAGCATCATATTGTTGTTAAAGATTACAGGCTAAAAGCAACCTCTTCTGTCTTTATTGAAGATGTTCAATAATTTCTCCAAATGTGCACTTATTTTTTGACAATTCATTTTTTAATTATTTTTTCTTTCCTTTCTTTTCAATCAACATAAGGATATTAATAAAATTCTCCATAGGAACATAAACCTGCAAAAATGTAAGCTTGTTCTTCTGGCATTTCTCTGAACCTTCTCAGGTTTGACATTTACATTTAATCACAGGCATCAAATAAATTAAATGCTATTATGTTGCTTCTTATTATATTGGGGTTTTTTTTTAATTATTTTTAAAATATCAACCAAGCAGATTCTACATGGTTTGCTCTAGCATATTGTTACAGAAACTATATTGGACTTCAAAAGTATGAGCAATACATGTCCATCTTCTTATTAGATTGTTCCTCAACATGCGGCTCAATTTTCCTTAAAAAGGTGAACAAACTCAGCTCATTAACATTTTGATGAAAATAAGAGGAAAGGTCTAAGAACCTGATTGTATTCTGATGCAAAATAATAATAGCAACGAAGGAAAACAGTGTTAAAAGGAAAATTAGAACAGATACAGATACTCAAAAGTTGCACTGGAAAGGACCTTCACTTCATTGTGCTTGATGTACCAAACATCTTTTTGATAAATTTTTTTATAATTACTCTTTAGACTTGGATCAGAATGATTTAAACAAACAAACAAGCAGAATATCACAAAAAAAAAAAAAAAACAACTGAAAAACAAAACAAAGAACCCACCAAACAAAACCAAACCAAACAAAAAACCAACCAACCAANNAACAACCAAAATACAAAACCAACCCCCCCCCCCCCAAAAAAAAAATCCCCAAACAACCAACCAAACAAAAACACACAATAAAAAAATAAAAACAAAACCAAAAACCCAAACCCCCAAAAAACCCCAACCCCCCCAATTATTAAGTATCTCATTTTGGAAATACAGTGTTTGCAGCACATTTTTTTAAATTAAAAATGCTTCAAACAGACAGTAGTTCAGAAATGCTTATATCCATACTTGAAATCATATATTCCAGAAATCATGTTGTGAGAAATGTTTACATTTCATTCTATTTAAATGTAAGTGGTGTGCTTGGGGTTTGTTTACCAGTTTGTCTGTTGACTCTTAAAGGTGGTTTAGTTTCATGGGTGAACTAAGAAGTGGAACAGAATATTATGGGGCATGACTTTTGATTTTAGACATTTTTCTATATTATTTTTCTAACAAGAGAAATGGGGAAAGTTCTAGGTACGCATGACATTCCCGAACCTTAGAATTTCGTCATTTCTTTTACCACAATGATAATCTTCAGCTCATTGGTTAAGAAATTCTTCAGAGATGTTCAGGAGCAAGCAACACTTTCCTTACCTTTTGTAAAACATGCCTCATCTGCTCACGATTCTAGCCTGTTGGCCTGCTTTCACATTTCACTATTCTTCTAACTCAACTTAGATTCAATAGTAACTTCAGGCAACTCAAAGATACATTTGTTTCAGAAAATAGACATTGCAACATATTTGTTCAGACACAATGCTTGAGCCCTTAGGGTTCAAATGGAGCTGAAGACAATGCAAGAAACACAGACAACATTAGAAAATCACTTCTGCTATGTTAGAGAAACATCCAAATACACATGAATGGATACTATATAGATCTGTTCTGAATGATCTGACTCGCCTAATATAATTTAGACCTATCTTTTTTTCTCATCAAAGGCAGCAGAATCATTGTAATCAACTCTTTTCAAAGTGGTATTTTAATAATTTAATATTTTATTTTAATAATTTAATATTTTAAAATAAAACTCTAAATGTATATGCTAGTTGACACATCTTAAGGTACGCATGGCAATGGAGAGAGCAGAGCTACCTGAATAGCTGGCTTCAGATTCAAAACTTCATTTTTTCTCCTGCAATGAACTATGTTGTTTGGGCTCCTAAACAGCAACTGCTAGAAAACACTGGTAGACCAGGCAGCCAGAAGTTATTTATTTCAAACTCTTCCCCTTTAGCAGTGGCACTTGTTTGGAAATATTTTTTTCTAAAGATTCTCCTTTCCCCTTTGCTTTTTCTTTAAAAATCTTTTTAAACAGAGACAGTCAGTTTTCATATTCAGAGAGATCTGATCTGACTGAAGATTTATATACTGATACCCAGACATATACATTCACAAACTTGAATGCTTTGCAGTAATTTTAAAGATTTTAAACAATCTGGACATGGCTGACTCAGGTTTCTCAAGGAAAAAAAAAAAAAAAAAAAGAAAAAAAAAAAAAAAACACACACAAGATTTAGTTGGTTCAAAATTCCTATGTACAAAATAATGTTTATAATAAAAATGGGAAAAATACTGGTCAGTCTTTCAGGATACCAGAAGCAAAATCCACAGAACAAAATAAAAAGAAAAAAAAATAGCTTCTGGAGTTGCGTAATGAAATGTTACAAGTAGGGGATTACAATAAAAAGCTAACGGATATAAATCTAGGAGGAATCAATTCTCCTTTCCAATCATACTCAACCTTAGCAACAGAGCTTTAATAGGCTCATGCCCTTCTGCCAATTTCAGAAAACACTGCTGCTGATCAATAGCATTTATTTTAAAGAAGAGAGCAAAGCAAGGGAGAAACATTGGTGACTGGAGATACGCTTTTTCTCAGAAGGTGGCTGAATAGTGGTGTAATGCTGTGTGAAACACAGGGGCAATATACCAGATAACCATCAGTTCTGCTTATCACTCATACAGTTTTCATTCTCAATTATTTATTGTTTTGTTTATTTTCTTATTTAACACCTTAAAGAACACAGGTTAGTTCCACTCGTTCCAGAACAGCATATTTTCTTGATTTTGGGGGAACAGATGCCTCATACAGAACTCGCCTCAGAGAAGAAGAAATTCTCAGTCATACATGAGATATGGAGACAGAATCCTGGACACAGTACACTGCAGCCATATTCCCTACTGTAAGAAGCCTTTTTCTCTTAAATCCAGGCAACAGACTGACACCTCACAGGTCCTGTTTTTATTCCTAGGCTTTCAAAAGTTACCTTATACTTCAGATTCTGCTGCTCCGGTCCTCCAGACTACTGTTTACATGGAAAGCCCTCTTCCTTTAAATCTGTTTTTCTTGATTTCTTTTCAAAAATATTTCCCTTTACAACATTCATTTTCATTTTTTTATTGCTCATATCATGCTTCAAAAACTTTCTAGTCCAGATAGAGAAATGTTTTCATAAGCTTAATTTCCTAGTCTCCAGCCAGTTACCATGGCTTTTGGCTTAGAGTTTTCTTTTTTCATCATACAATATTTCCTTTTGTTTCCCTTCCCAGCACAAAATTACACCATTACTCATTATTAGTTCATTGAATTCACAGCTGTACCTGTAAATAAAAGAGAGCAGGGGTGTTCCCTGGCAGAGAGGTGACTTCCATGCCATTAAAATTCTTCACCTCCAGAACAGGGTGGCCATACCCATGCTGCTTATTAAGATTTCTGGACTAGGAAGTTGTAAGAGTGCCTTTTGAGACTGGGCCAGAATGAGGTAAGGGATTTTCAAGAATAAAGTGACCAAGTTCTGGGGTCCAGGCCTGAACACTTCTTCAGTTAGTTTCCTGTTCAAAATGGTGGTAGTTTTGGGGGTTGCTTCCTGGTTTGGGGGTTTGAGTTTGGGGCAGTGTGTGTGGTAGGGGTTGATGTTAATGCTACCTTGTTCTCTTTCTTTTATCAACCTTAATTTTTTCAGGAAAGGTGGAAGACTATGGCTTTCTTGTTTGCCTCCGAAGTATTTTTACAATTGGATTATTTCTGCCTAACTCTTTTCAGCCAACCAACATTACATCCCTGTTTTTACGTTTGCTGCAATGATCAAGGTGTTCTAGCTTATTGCTTTGAGTAAAACCCCAAACCAGAACATGATTGCTAGAGTTGTTAAAGGATTGATCAGAAATTACAGCTAGATAAGAGCAGGAGCCTGCCACCATTTTCTGTCCTTTCTGGAAACCAGTTGGTGCTGCCACCTCTGCTGATTCAGGGATTCCAGCTAAAGGAGGAGGAAAGCATAGATCAAAATACAGCTTATAAATGCTTTCAATTAGGATAGTTCCTCTGTCCAGGACTAATATTTACTCGGTGACATTCTGTAATGGGTTATCTAATACCTGGGTATTCTTGTGTGTATATAGGGTTCTGCACTGCCTACAGACAAATCTGCAAAATGGGCTGATGAATACACACATGCTATGTCCAGAGCTGGTCTAGCAGACACTGATTTCAACCTCATACACACCATTTATTAAACACTGTATTAGTCTGAGCTGGCAATACTAATGCTGATATAGGTCTCCTGAGCCAGAGCTAGCTCACATCCTGACTACCTAGAAGTAGTAGGAGCTCAGATATGCCTGTGCTCATTTATATTGTCATATATTTTTAAGCAGCTAGCCCCAGGATGTTCCCACCCAGTACCTGGCTCCAAGAGATCTGAGTTAATGGCATATAAACCCAAAACAATGCTTGGTAGCAATCAGAGCCTTGGTTAAAACCCTGCAAAATTCTAACATTTAGCAGTAGCCAAATAATCTGATTAAATTCTAGATACAAAACCATGGTAGAGCAAACTTCCACTTTGAAGAACATTGCCTATTTGAGTACATCTGACAGGTATGTTCTGGATGTTCAAAGCCCTTCTGCTGGTGGATGGCTTTTCCTTCTAACTCTTCTGTTAATATAAGGGCAGTTCGGTGTATATCTGTACAGTATTTCCATAGTTGCAGCATGGTGGTTTGATTACCATGAAATAGTTGTTCAGTAAAGAACACAGTTTAGAGATTTCTAGCGAAAGGAGAAAAAAAAAAACAACAAAAAAACCCCAACCAAAATAACTTGATTCTAAAGACTGAAGGCAGTTGGTTCTGTTAAAATGGGCAGTGAAAAGCAGATTGTGTGACTCATAGAGGACAGTGACATGGTAAAAAATAACAGTATAATCATTCAGGTATTTTATTTAAAGATATGTGGACAAAGCACGAGTAAAAATGTATCCAGAAAGTCTAATAAAGAATCTTTTATTGGAAAGACTGGACAGATTGAAGGAATGAACAAGTGCTTCTCTTTTCTGTGACACTACATGCATTTCAGGTAACATAACCATTTGGTATGTGTGCTAGGTGCAGCACACAGTGAGTACTTTTTTTTTATAACATGAGGCAAATTCAAATGAAGCTCAACTAAAATACATGGGTGAGTGGATATGCAAAAATGCCTTATGGTTTAATTTGAAGGCAGTTGTGTACAATAGCACTGGAACAGCATTTGAACATGATTCACCATGATCAGATAAGTTTCGAAAAGGCACCTGATTCATAAAGTATGTGACTGTTCAGGGAAATTTATAAACAAAGATTTATCTCCCTAAAGACTGAAGAAAGATGCTTTAATATGAGGGACCTGTTTTCCTACCTAAGGCAATGTAGCTTCCTGCCACTCTATGTTCTTACTGTGAACTCCCAAGTCAACAGTATTTACTCAAGCTGCATGGCATACATTGTAACTTATTGCTTAAGTGATCTAGCAATGTGTTTATACGCTGTCTTTGTCTAGTTTAGTAGGCACAAGAACATTTAGTAATTATTGCTATTTAAAGATTAGTAGCTGATGGATGATGATGGTATTTTAGTAAATTGCTTCTTTACAGTAGAGTGATGGTGTTGTTTTCTTGTTCCTTGGCAATATAGGGCTTCTTTACATTAGAATAGTACTGTATTAACTGTTCTGGAAAGACTGTGTAGCTGCCCTAGTGTGGGTATGGATGCAGTTATATTTATCAGATGGTGATTAATGCGGGCATAGCTATTTACATAAAGGATACACTATTTATAATCACTTCTGTAGCAGCGGAACTGCACTTACGCTCTTTTTCATCCAGGTTATTCTTGCTAATCTGGGATTTTAGGATCATAGGCTGGAAGGGGCCTCTAGTCCAACCTTATGCTCAGAGCAGGGCCAGCTGTAAAACAGACCGGGTTGCTTAAGGTTTAGTCTAGTTGGATTTTGAAAATTTTCAAAGATAAAAATAGCACCTCTCTGGGCAGCATGTTCCACTGTTTTACTGTCTTACCATTTTTTTTGTGTAAATGCTCTGTCTCCGTCCCTGTCCCCCTCCCCAGCCTTCTTTCTTTCCTTCCTTCTTTCCTCCTCTCCTTGTCTCTTTTTCTCACTAGGAGACCCCTACTTATGGTCTCTTCTCATGGTACTTACTCACCCTTCCCTCTGCTTTTTAACAAGTTTCTTGTCACTTACTGTCTTCTAATAATCTGTTACTGCTATATCCTTGTCAATATTTTTCTGTGTATAATGAAACCCCCCCACACACACTTTTTTTATCCATCAGACTTATTATGTATTTTAACTTTCAAATTATTGCATTTGTTTAAAAAAATCTGTCGGTTTTGTGAAAATTTGGAGATACAGTATCAAAAAGTGCTCACAATTCTGAAATTATATTTCCTGCTCTAGTGCATAGGTTTTTGGGTTTTTAATCTCTGTGGCCAAATCCTGATATAGATACTGCCTGAAATAATACTGCAAACTTTCCGTAACTGTATAGGGGCTGCACTCAATCTTCATTCCCGTTTCAAAAAGTTTAAATAAGGAAAGCAGCTCCACTTCACAGCTGTAGCCACCTGAGGGTCCTGTGATACTTGCAGTCAAGTTCATTATCCTGAACATTTAATTTTCTAGTGGCACCCTTGGCACATGAAACTGCAGTAAATTAGATACAGCATTCCATTATTTTTTTCTAGAGTATCCATTTTTTTGTAGATATTTTTACTCTGAACTTTCTCTTATTTTCTTTGCAGAAAACTTTCGCGTCGTAGAAGATAAGGATAAGCACTAGTTAATTGAGAAGGACTTTGAGTTTCACTGCAACAGGGTAGTTCTTTCTAAAAAAATTACAAGCTGTTTCAAATAGTAATGGAAGAATTGGGAAAGACTGTGAATGTTGTCTACCTGGAATTTAGGAAGCATTTGACACTATTTTCCATGCATTCTCCTGGAGAAACTGACTACTTATGGCTTGGACACATACTCTTCTCTGGGTAAAAAACTGGGTGCATGGTGGGACCTAAAGAGTAGTGGTGAATGAAGTTGAATCCAGTTAGTGGCCAGTACCAAGTAGTGTTCCCCAGGACTCAGTATTAGGGCCAATTCTCTTTAATACCTTTATCAATGATCTGGATGAGGGGATCGAGTGCACCCCCAGTAAATTTGCATATGACACCAAGTCAGGAGGGAGTGTTGGTCTGCCTGACGGTAGAAAGGCTCTGCAAAGGAATCTGGACAGGCTGGATTGGTGGGCCAAGGCCAGTGATATGAGGTTCAGTGTGGCCAAGTGCCAGGTTCTGCACTTGGGTCACAACAACCTCATGCACCACTACAGGCTTGGGGAAGAGTGGCTGGAAAGCTGCGTAGCAGAAAAGGACCCAGGAGCACTGGTTGACAGCCAGCTGAACATGAGCCAGCAGTGTGCCCAGGTGGCCAAGGCGGCCAACAGCATCCTGACCTGTATATGGAATAGTCAGCAGGACTCGGGAGGCAATCATTTCCTTGTACTCAGCACTGGTGAGGCCCACCTCAACTACTATGTTCAGTTATGGGTCCCTCACTACAGGACGGACAGTGAGGTGCTGGAGCATGTCCAGGAGTAACAATGAAGCTGATGAAGGGTCTAGAGCACAAGTCTTATGAGGAGCAGCTGAGGGAACTGGAGTTGTTTGTGCCTAAAGAAAAGGAGGAAAAAATCACTCCCTAGAGCTGTCTGAAAGCAGATTGTAGTGAGCTGGGGTTCAGTCTCTTTTCCCAAGTAATAGGTAATAGAAGAGGAAGAAATGGCCTGGAGTAGCACCAGGGAAGGTTTAAATTTGATATTAGGAAATATTTCTTCATTGAAAAGGTTATCAAGGATTGGAAATGGCTGTCCATGAAAGTGGTTGAGTCACCATCCCTAGAGATATTTAAAAGGTATGTTGATGTAGTGCTGAGGAGCATAACTTGCAGTGCTAGGTTAATGGTTAGACTTGATGAGCTTAAAGGTCTCTTCCAACCATAATGATTCCATGAATCTGTGAATTAAATTAAATTAAACACTGTGACAGTCCATGCACTGTGATTCTGTCATCTCTTACAGTGGTTTTGGCACATTTTTGGTCCATGCCAACCACCATGTTTCCAGGGCATACATGGACACATTTCTGGAGATACTACAAGCAAGTGTGTATCGGTTTTGTCTGGTGAGGTTTTGGTAGCATGGGGGCTGCAGTGGTGGCTTCTGCGAGAAGCTGTCAGAAGCTTCTCCCATGTCTGATATAGCCAATGCCAGCAAGCTCCAAGACAGACTCGCTGCTGGCCCAGTGTGAGCCCATCAGCAGCATCAGTAATGCTGGGATAACATATGTAAGAAGAGGAAAACTGCTTTGCAACAGCAGTTGGAAGAGAAGAGTGAGGGCAACAAGTCTGCAGACACCATGGTTGGTGAAGACAGAGAGGGAGGAGGTGCTCCAGGTGCCAGAGAAGAGATTTCCCTGCAGCGCATGCTGAAGACCATGGGGAGGCAAGCTGTCTCCCTGCAGCTCGTGGAGGTGAACAGTGGAGCAGATATCCACCTGAAGCTTATGGAGAAACACACACAGGAGCATGTGGATGGTTAAAGGCCCTGTGGAAACCCTGTGCTGCAGCAGGGTCCTGGCAGGACCTGTGGACCTGTGGAACGAGGAGCCCATGCTGACGCAGGTTTGCTGGCAAGACTTAAGACCCCATGAGGGAACCATGCCGGAACAATCTGTTGCTGAAGGACTGCACTCCATGGAAGAGATCCATGCTGGAGTAGTTAGTTAAGAGCTGTAGCCCATGGAATGACCCTTGCTGGAGAATTTCCTGGAGGGCTGTCTCCCATGAGAGGGACCCCATGTTAGAGCAGAGGAAGAGGGTGAGGATCCCTCTCCCTGAGGAAGAATATGAAGCAGAGACAATGTGTGATGAACTGGCCACAACCTCCATTCCCTGTCCCTCTGCACTACTCAGGAGTTGGAGAGGGAAAACCTAGGAGTGAAGAAAGGAGGGGTTGGGGGAAGGTGTTTAAAAATTGTTTTTGTTACTCTGACTTTTGGTTTATAATATATTACCTTAATTTCCCCAAGTTGAGTCTGTTTTACCCATTACAGTAATTGGTCAGTGATCTCTCCTTATCTCAACACATGAGACTTCTTTTGTATTTTCTATGTTTTCCAGATGAGAGAAGAGGTGTCATAGAGCGGTTTGATGGGAAGCTGGCATTCAGCCATAGTCAACATACCCTACAAGTCATTTTCAACTGATATTTCGAAGGCTGCCACCTTGTTTCAGAGGGTAAGAGCATCTAATGTTATGGACATGACCAGACCTTGCCTAATGTCTTCAAAATGAAACAAGGGACCCAGAAACTGCTTGTTGTGTTAATATTCACATCACTGTGTAAAACAGAAACTCAGGCTATCACAAGGGAGAATAATGAGTATTTCTTCCAACTTCATTAAGAAAGACGCAGGAAGAACTTGTTTCCTGATCTGTGGTGTTTCCTTGTGTTCCTTCAGCTGCAGTGCATGCGCTATTCACATTAATATGGGCTGTGTGCATGCAGTGAGTGTATCTTCTTTTCTGATTCTTATTTTAATCTCTTGCTCAACTCCTTTTGATACTTTGTTCAGAAAATATTTTTTTTTTGAAGATTATCTTTGTTTAAAATTGCTACTCTATCAAACATTTAGTTAATTGCAAACTAATTTTTAAAATTTTGATAGCTCTGTGCCAGTTATACTAGGGATTTCATTTGCTCCCGAGGAATTTTCTAGGTCTTTCTTTTCTTGCTAAAAATATTACTAATTTGCTTTAAATATTTTCTGTCATAGCCTTCAAAATAATAAAAGTGCTAAAATATAGGGTTTGATTCACAATAATTTTACATTCCCATAGTTTCTTTGTCTATGTCTATCCAACCAGGATAAAATATCTTAAAAATTGTATGATATAACTAAATAAAACAAGATTTCTATATATATAATTTCATTCCACATCTACGAAAACACAATTATGTGTTGTGCATATGTGCACATACCCACCTACATACAGATATGCACATACAATGTATGGAGAGAAGTCAGATTCCCTCCTTGGAAGCACCAAAGAGTTTTTGATAAACCGATTAACTCTTCCTGGGTACTTAACAATGCCTGTAAAAGCATCTTGACTGGAAAACACTAATAAACCAAAGTCTGTGCTGGCTGAAGCTAAAAAACACCCCTAAATGTGTTGCCACTCACAAGGTCACCCTAATGTAAACCAACAGGGAATGTGACTAATTCACATTTCAAAGTGATTTCTATTTGATATTTCTAGTGTGCTAGGTAATATTTCAGATCCAACTAGTTTAATCAGATCCTTCATAAGAACTGCCAATACATTATGTCACCCTAGACATGGTTTATATTAAAAAGCAATATGCTTTTCTTATTTTGATGCAGCACGTAGGCACTCTTCTCCTACACTCATGAGTTAGTAACTGCTGTTACATTCATTAGAAGTTACTTGTCTCCTGGAAGTGGAAAACAGGATGCTCTCTGTGCCAGCTCTTATAACCAAGCTCAAATTTACTATTGGTAGTAAAGGTCGCTAAGGAGTGTGTCAGAGGGCACAAAGGACTTGCATTATCTTAGTTGAGAACATAGAAATTACTGCAAATGGAGAATTCATTAGTGCCACCTATTTGTGAAACTACAAAACTACAAATAATCCCTCAAGTAAATAACACGTCTATTTCAGCGTACTCAGGTAAAAGGGACATATAGGACAGATATCCAAGACTCAATGGAATTTCCTTCAGTTCTGTATTTATAAAGTTCCAATGTTTCAATATGTTGCTCAAAATACAACTCATATATTTATAGATACAGTATACACAAATGTAAGTGGAAATTATATATATATATATTTATGCAATTTAAATATTATATATTTATATAAGTATATGACATTTTCACTTACAGCACAATGCATTTCTTTATTTGTAGAAACCCGAATGCAAGAAATCCAAAGATAGGACAAGGTACTGAAGTTATGGGAATATACTGACACAGAAAAAGTAAGGGTTTCCACAGAAAGTTATGTACTAAAGAAGGAATTAGAAAAGTGTTTTCTAAAAGTATTTCTTCTTCTTTACCAGTTCTTGAATACTATGTTAGATGAGGAAGGATTAGACAAAGTGTCATGGGTAAAAAAAAATTCAAGGAAAAGATTTGAAATTTCATGAAGGCCGTTTCTTCACACCGCCGTTGAAGTACTGGATATTGCTGGTACTAATGGGTATTTTCTATTTTTCTTGTTGAAGTCAGACTGTCTGGAGAGGTTCATGGCAAAGTTATCCTTGTTTCATTCTGAAATTAAACACCATATTCTTTAAATCTCTATAGAAAGATAGAGCTTTGAATGGCAGGGGGGAGGTTTATCGTTAATACACATTAAATTCCTGTTGACATATGGCTGTAAACTTCAGAGGGAAATCTGTAGCTTGAGGTATAAGAGCTAGAAGTATACAACTTATATAACTAATTGTACACATGAAGATTTTCTAAATATGTTTGCCTGACTGGAAACAGATACAAATTTTCAGAGAATGGGCAAATGAAAGATAGGTTATCAAAATATTGTTAATTATCAGTTAATTCCTCTGCTGCCATTGACTTCCTTATAAGAATGACAGTTTAATTTGAAAACATGTACAGGCATGTGTTATAAAAGTCACTACTCTGGCTGACAACATGTGTGTGTTGGCAAAAGCAATGAATAAATAAATAGCTATGTAAAAAAAAGATGATGACTTGGCGGGGAGGAAGAGGGGGGCGTAAGGGATGGGGGCAAATAAAAAAGTTAACTGTAATTTTAAGCATCTTTCCTTTCAGTCTAATGATCCCTGCAATACATAGCTTAAACAAATTAGTACAGATTTTGGCTCCTCACAGTTCGTATGTTGTTTCCAAGATAATTAAAATACTATGTATGGGGAAACTGCAAAAGATAGAGTTTTTTAAAAAAATCTTGAAAACTTCAAAAGTCTTTTCTGTCAGAAGTTGTATAGTTGCTATAGTTATCATATTAGACTGTTACTTAAAAAAAATCAACACTATTTAAAAGGTATTTGAAATTCAGACTTGTAAACAAGGCAAAATTAATTTCAAATATTTGAGATATATGAATTTTCTTTATTATTCTACCATGTATATTGTGTTTACTATAAACTTGCATAAACAGGCCTCAGTAGAGAGTTTGAAAATTGTTTGTGCTCATCCTTCTTTTCTGTGTGTCTGTAAATCCACTGAGTCTCTCAAACATACGTTTTTATTAAGACATTTTGCTGTCTTTACAACACATATTTGACTCAGCGGCTAATTGTTTCAAGTATAAGTCATCTTAAAATCATAGAATCATAGACTGGGCTGGAAGGGAGCTTTGAAGGTGGTCTAGTCCAAACCACCCTGCAATGACCAGGGTCATCTTCAACTAGATCAGGTCACTGAGAGCCCCATCCAAACTGAGTTTGAACATTTCCAGGAATGGGGCATCTTTCACCTCTCTGGGCAATGTTTTGCAGTGTTTCACCACCCTCATGGTAAAAAAATATTATCTTCCTTATACTCTAAATCTATCATATATTAATTTTAAACCATTAGCCCTTGTCCTGTCACAACACATCTTTTGGTTTAGTTGGCTGCAGATATGTTATTTTAGATCCATGACTTGTTGAACATGATGTCTGATCTAAGGTTAAAAATCCTGACTGAAAAGCACAGTAGAGCCTTTTTAATGGAGTTTATGATTTTTTAAAACTCTTTTTCTTTTTTGAATAATTTTGCAACCAAGTTCAGTCTGATGACTGTCCAAGGAAAGCAAGCAGAAAATGGCGATAACTACAGCAGAACAGATTAATTTTAAAAATATTATGGTGATCCAAAAGAATATTCCTCAAATTTAATATTCATCAGTTCAACATACAATGGGAAAGTAAACATTGATGCTCTCATGAGGTTGTGTAGAAATAGAAAACTGCAGGTGGTTCTATAAGCTAGCAATAATGCCAAGGTATTTGATGAGAGAATGATAAGTCACAACAGCGTACCTGGAAACTTATCTTGAATGTGTTTTACTGGAGTTAAAAAGCCAGTCAGAAGTTAGAAAACAAAACAAAACAAAACAGCCCCAAGATTATTCAGTTTCTCTCGTATGTGCTTGATATTCAATGAGATAATCAAAATATGATTTTTTTTTTCAAGACCCCTGACTCATTCAATGCGTAGGTTTGATGATGCTCATTTAGAGACAGCTGTTCAAGATTTTCTTTCTTTTCATTGTTATCTATGTGGTTCCATGTTTTTATTATTGCATACTAATCAAGCCCTCTTTTCTAGAAAAGATGCATACTCATAGCTTTAAAATACTTTTCTAATTTTCAAGGTTGTTTACTGCCTCCAAATCTCATTAGAAATCATTTGAAATATTCATGTCCACCATCTTTAAACACCCTTTAAATACCAGCTAATTATCATGTACTGCAGTAGGAATGCTAGAATTTTTGTTATTCTGTTTTCTTGGCTTTAGCTGATTGACTGTGAGAAAAAAAAGTTGTTGACAGGATTGGGGTTCTTTTCAGAAAATGTAGGATTTAACCTTTTTTCTCAGATAGAAGGGAATCAATGAAGATGCTGAAAAGCTATCTACACTGTAGAGAATACATTGACATCTCTGAAAAAGAAAAAAATTGTTAACACATCAAGATATGGATTGTAGCATTACATTTAATGATCAAACACACAGCTACTCTCAGCTGTAAAGAAATAATAACAATGAGATGACCTGCAGTAACCATATTAGTTAAGAACCCAATGCCTAACATGGGGTAAGAATTTGTCTCTTCCAACACAGAAACAAGACTGTTTAGGTACAAGAACCTTTTGAACTCTCTCAAAATTACCTTCCCACTTCTCAAAATTCCTTTCGCTCCTATAGTGTATTCCTGTTAGAACTTCCAAAGGTCATTAGCATCAGCTCACTACTTGTATTCGTGTTACTGGCACACTGATGACTAGAGAGCCTGAAAACAGGAGAAATCATGCAATAGGTGAATGTGCAGTTCCTCCATGAGCTGAGATCCTGTGAGATACCTCAATTCAAGCATACTTGAATTGCCTCTGAAGACCAAAATGTACAGTGTGGCTGTGGTATTTTATGGTATTTTGATTCACGTGAAATAATTATTGGATATGCTGTATTTTCCAATGAGTTGTACATGTAAATCATTCATATATGCACTTTTTGTAAAGAACGAAATGCTGCATAACTGTGATGTTCCAATGATGTTCCTACATCTGATGTAGCTTCAGAAAAATATTAATTTTTCATTTTTAAAACTTGAGGTACACAGACATAATATTTTTATTTATTTATTTGCTTATTTATGTACATTTACATAGAGTTGCAGACTGGCAACCCACCGTTTTTTCTTGCAGCTCTTTTTGAAGCCGGCAGTTGTTTAATGAAAATTTTTTGTACTTTTTTATAAGCTGCTCAGCTTCAGATCAGAATTTAGTTCTCTTTCATAGTTTCTTTCTAAGTTGATTAAATAGAGTTCTGGTCTGCTCTGGGAACCTTGAGAATAAAAATGATATATAAATGTCAGTAATACTTTTTGTCAAATTAATTGTTACAGTATTTGTCTTGTATTTAAAATCCGATATTTTTTTTTATTACTCTACCACAGCGAGCAAAGCATAGCATGGACCAAAAGCAATATAATAAAGTCAATTGAAAGTGTTGTTTTAAGACTTAGAACTGTTATAATCAAATTGCAGATACAGTGTTAGAAAAGGGGCCATTATACTCATATACTTTCTTCTACATCTATTACAGTGCAGTTCAAGATTTGCTGAAATAAACTAAACACACACTTCCTTTGCAAGTCTAAAGCTCTTCCACAGTTAAACCTGCAATTCTTTCCAGAACTGGTATGTTTTGTAGAAACCAAAAATCCTCTGCAAAGAAAAGATATCTTTGTCCCATATTGCTTGTCTTTTAGCTGCATGTTTTACTAAGTGTATAGTCAAGATTTCAGAGTGAATACTAAGAATACTAAGGTAGAGAAGGATGATATCACAGTGTCTGTGAACTCTGTGATGTATCTTTCGCATGAGTACACCACTATAATCTTTAACTTCAGGCAAGTCTATAGGAAAGTGATAGCGGAACATTTACTGTTATTCTGTAAGAAGATTTTTGTGTTTCATTCCAGTCAGTCTGGTATGTTTTGCCAGGCCTTTTCTCAATAAATAGTTGGCCACTACAGAAGCTGTTTAGCTGATACATGGCATAAAAATTGACCTATCAGTCTCTTACCTGTTAGACATTCCTGAATAAATCAGCCACTCATGGAAACTTCAAAGAAAGCAGCTGTCTAATCTGTGATTTAATCTGCTGTCAATCTTACAGAGAAATCTTTGCAATGTCACACAATAAAACAGAAACTTCAAAGAAATGCTGATTGCCAAGAACAGCAAAAGAGGTGGTTTCTTCTTTCTATGCCTTGAAAAATAGTTTTAGAAATAAAAGTCAAGGGCTTGGGGTTGGGTTTTTTGTTGATTTTTTTGTTTGTTTGTTTTGTTTTGTTTTGCTTTGGATACAGTCAGGATTTTGGTGTATAAACATACAGTTTCTGCATTCAGCTGAAGGCATACCCCGTATATGTAAAGAAACCAGCACCCAAGGTGGGGAGAAATCTGCTAAATTTTTCTCAGAGGAGATCAAATAAAGAGTTGAATGTAAAGTGACAGCTTTAGCATCAAAATATTGAGGGACATTGGAAAGAAGTGCACTAGAACAAACTCAGCAGATGGGGTTTGGTGCTAGGAAAGGTTAGTTAGAGCAGTTACATCCCCGTATGTTCAGCTGCAGAGCTTTAAGATCACCTTGATCAGCTGCAAAAAAAATAAAAAAAAATTATGTAGGCACTGGTGGCATAGTACTTACCTAGAACTGCTGAGGATGGTCACAATTTAGAAGTCTCACACAGATGTATTACAAATATTTCCTTTGGGTGCTAGCTGCCTACAGATAAAGTTTTCATATGAGTTGTGTTACAGGCCTTCTTCAGTCACAGTACAGTAGAGTTTGAAAAATATTTATATTTTATATTTATTAGTGGCACAGATAATCTGGGGGCATCAGCTAGATTTAAAAAATGTTACATAGAAAATACAAAATATGCCTGATTCTGTTAGGATATCTTTTTTTTGCAATTTGGAAATCAAATGGCAAGCACTAACTGAAAGGTCATCCGTTTATTATGGTAAACGTGAAAGAGAATGTATTAGATTAAACATAGTACATTTTTTGCTGCTTGCAAGATATTTGAAATAGATGGTCCTTTGTGTCAATCATGAACTCATGTAGGCTGTAATCAAAAGGATTGTATCATAGAGTGCTTGGAGAGTCTGAAACATAAAAAAAAAATATGGTTGTTAGGTGTAAAGTTTCTATTGTGCCTAGGAACAAACAGGATTTGCATTGCTGCTTAAGCATGACTCAAACAGGGTGTAGCAAAAGCACATCCAAAATATTAAAAGGCAAGTCTTTATTCACTGAGAGATTTGCACAGGTGAGAATTGCCAGGTCAGTCTCTTCAAGACACCGAGCTTAATCATAAACTGGTTTTGGCTTACATATGGGAAAATGTAGACCATTTTTAGAACGAAACACAGGAAGTAACGTGTCTGTAATAAGTACAGCAAAAACTGATATTCAGTTTAGGTAAACTGAAGACACTATTTTGCATCTACTAGTATCAGTTGAAGTTGAGACCAGAGACACAGAATAAGTTCATTTGATGCCCCAGGTGAAATGTTGCACATGACAATCATGTTTTGCATGATTTTCACTGAAATGGTGAAGAAAGTTCATCTCTAAATTAGATATCAGATTTTATCAGTGATGCCACCTTCTTCCCCCCTCTGGTTGGAACTTTCCTCTTCAAACCAACCAGAAAAAAAAATGAGTTGTTTCCATGATTTATAACAGGCAGTTGTGGACACATCTGAAAATATGGTTGTGATTATGCTTCTTGTTAACAGTTTAGAAGAAAAACTATTTAGGAAGAGGAAACAAATAGAAGAGTTATATACTGAATTGACCTCACCTGGAGTACTGTGTCCAGCTCTGGAGTCCTCAACATAGAAAGGACATGGAACTGCTGGAACAGNGACTCTATGTTGAAATACCCATGATGTTAACTGGTCAAAAAAAATCTGTATTAGTCCATAATGACGTTTATGTTAGCACTCGATTTACTTCTGTAGTATGACTTCATTTTGATCACTTACTCATTGTGAGACAGAATGAAAGATTGTGTCAATGAAAAAAAAAAAAATGCATGTAGCTTTTTATCACTGAAACTTATCAAAATATTACTTGAATTTCTGAGCTTTTTTCTGATGTATTGGAGGCCAGTACTGCATCCCACTCTACAGAGAAAACATTTTTGGAGTTTAACCTCTGCCTTTTCCAAATTGTGCATAAATCATTTTAGAATTTGGAGCTAATTGTGAAATTCTTGGAAATTCTCTTTAGAAAGTTGATACTTATTCCAAAAAGTTGAAGCTTTGCATGATATTTTAAGGGTATTTTCACGAAGTAGTAAAATTTCAAAATAAACCAAAGTATGAAATATATGATCCCTTTAGCAACACTGACCAAATCTCCACAAAGCTATATATTGCCAGAGAGTGGAAAAGAAGTTGGAGGACTTAGCAGTTATTTACTTTTTTGTTTTCAACATGTAAACATCAAGACTAGTTCTCTAAGCAACACAATATTTATTTTTCACTGATTAGGTTTTCAGACCCCATGGAAATTTGGAGCTAACAAATATACTTTTTTAAAAATACACATTGTTTTCAAGTAATGGAATAAGTATTTGAAAGGCAAACAGATTTACTCTGAAGATCCTCATGCATTTACAATATGAAAATAGTGAGTACAGAGGTCTGTGTATTTGAAGAGTGTAATTACAGTCAGAGCAGCCTGCAAGCTCTCATTGGTATTCATGTCTACACCTACATCTTTGATACATCCTTTGTATATCGTATATATGCAGGCTGATTTCAGCAGACTGCCCATTTCTCTCTGAGTGTCTTCAAGACATCTTTAATCTTTGACCTCAGAGCCAGGCAGTCAGTCAAGACAGAATCTTGGCTGAATTTTCATTTTATGAAACAACATGATATATGTCAGGCTGCAATCCAGGCTAGAAGTTGTGCAGGGCCGGGAGCAATAGGGGCTTCCCAGGGATGTCCAGCAGCCAGGACCCATCCCACTGACCCAGCCAGCTCCACAGCAGCCAGGGACCACCTGAGGACAGCCCCAGCCCTGAGCATTGGGCATGTCCCTGAGGATGGTGACAGACCAATGCCATATAGGATGTCAGCCCTGAGGCTGGGCCTAGCTCACTGGTAGATAATAAGGTATCATGTCATGAGAAATATCTAGCAAATATCTTTAGACAGGAAACAAGCAGAGCCAAGAGCTGATAACCCATCTTGAGTATTTTTTTTCAGAGTGGTATAGATATAGCCATGGTGCTCACTGATGCTGCTAAAACTTAATTGCGCCCTCAATGGCATTAGTCATTCAATGTCTTTCTATCAAACTACATTGCTTTGAGGGAAGTGAATGATTATGTGGGCAAAGAGAAGAGGGGGAATTGGGAATATTTTAAAGCTGTGTGTAAGAGAAATGGAAAAAAAAAAAGAAAGCCTCCGTAACTTCTGAACTGAAACTTCTAGGTTAAAAACCTAATGTCTCATGGTGGTGTCCTCTCTCCTAAAGACTACATTCCCCATGGCTGTCATGTCAAGGGTGCACAGGAAACTGCTAGAGGCTCCCTCTCTTAACATTTGTAAGCTGGAATAAATTCTCAGGGGGACAGCCAGTAACTTTTACAAATTCAAAATCTGTGAAATCAAAATGCTAGTGCAGGGACAGTTTCCATGGATGCTGATCAGAAACAGCTTAGAAGAGACAAAAATGGACATCACTAAAATCTTAGACTGACAGCAGCTTCCAGTAAATTAAAATACTTTTTAAATTGCTAGTTAAATGCAGTGAGCAGTAACATGCTTACATACATGAGGTATCCTCTTCCAGAAGATTTTTGGTTCTCCTTGAGACCTTGAGTATCAATGTTGGCTAATGTTAATTTAAACTGGAATAAAGGGCATTATTTTTTTCATACAAAATTGTGAGAATTTTCCATTAAAGCTTTCATGCCAAGTGACACAAATCACAGAGTTTGGGGATTCTCAGGTAGAGGTAGTGGGTTTAGTGTTGTCGTCTGAAAGAAAAGAAACTAAATCCATAAGAATGATTGGGGTCTCTAGGTAGGGAATACAGAGATTAATTTATGAGTGGGTAAGTTTGGACTGTATTTCATAGACACAGAATAACCAAAAAACAATTAATATTAGAGGAAAGCTTCCTCTTCTTTCCCTCAAAGTCGATAGTTGAAATCATCATACATAAATAAGTTCATAGCCAAAGGCAAAACTTACAGTAATAAAACTGTCTGCCAGAAATTAAACTGCTTATTTTCCTCACATAGCTATAATCTTTAGTCAAATTACTATTCTTAGCTAACTTCCCATGACCTAAAGCTTTTACATTGGATTTACAACTCATAAACAGTCTTTAGTTTTAATAATCATTCTATTCTGAAGAAAATCTACATGAAAAATAAAAATCGTGAAACATTTGTAAAATAGCATTTTCAGATTTTTTTCCATGTATTTTGTGGACTTTTCTCTGTTGCTTAATTTTTTTATTTTTTTTTTCTAGAACTCTTCTCAGAAACTGAAACAAAAAAAATCTCTTTTAGATCTGATTGTTAAGTATTTTCTAGATTCAGTATTGAAACATGCCAAAAGTCTCCAAAGAAGCAAAGGAATAGTTAAATCTGATGACAGAGTTTCAATTACAGTTCCTTTGATACCATCTTTCATCCTTATTTTCTTCACCCAACACTATCGAATTTTAGCCTGCTTAATATAGTTGTGCATCATTGTTAACCTTACCACAAAATAAAATGTAAATGCATCATTCAAATATATTCATAAACAGTTGCTCAGTTGCAGAACACTTTTTAAAATAAGATATCACAAAGGACTTTAACCTTCAACAGCATTTATATTTAATGACATAAATGAAAGAGAATGACATTAAAACTTCAAAGCAGTAAAGATGATACATTTTCAACCATGCTGTCACAGTGAGATGTACAAACAGCATGCTAGTACCCAAACAACCGCTTTTCCATTTACTGAAGTTCAAACGTGGCTTCATCTCAAATAATATCTAATTCTACTGGCACCTCAAATCCACCAAAGGCTATCGAAGTGCCATGACAAATATATGCGATACTTTGGTAAATTAGTCTCTTAACACAAGAGAATTTAATTGTTGTTCATTCTTTGTTTCAGAGTGCTCATCCAAATTTAAAATACTAGGATGTTAAGACAGTTAGTCAGCTGGTATGACACTGCTAAATGTAATTTAGTTACTTCAGGTCAAGACTGTAAGTAAAAAAAGCCCTCAATCTTGCCACTACTTGACGTCGTGCGTTGGTTGAAACTCTGCTCACCTCATTTCACAAAAATTTTTAGATTGGTTTTATTTAACACAGGTATCTCAAGGTATGTTAAGGCCAATACAGGTTGTATGAGATTGGCATGGTTTTAGTCAATGTAGAGAAATAGGTACTTTCAGATACTAATTCAAATTCCCTTAAGGTAGCAGTGTAGAATAATTGAATTGACTCTGTAGGTGTTTTGATCTGCCCATTGCTAATAAAGAAGACAAGAGTACATAACTTGAAATTAGAGATAAAAATCACCATCAAAACCATCAAGAAACATTAGAAATAATGTTGTGATTGTTATATATCTTAAAAAAAAATATGAATGAGTGATTTAGGAGATTATGGGAACCTCAGAAAATGGACATCTTACAGAAAAGTCTAATCAAATGTCTGGTAATAGTGAAATACATTAAGTGTATGATGCTTTGGCCTAAAGATGGACTAGCTAATATACTACGGGTCTTACCTCATTCTATGATTCTGTGGTTCTATGTAATTTAAGTATTATAACTTTATGTAGGCAAGTTACGTTTAGACATATAACATAACCTACTAAACACACTCTTCCTTTCCAGGTTTTGCAGTTCAATTAAAACTATCTCTAGCAAAGAACCCACAACAAACCTTCCTCTGAGAAAATACTTTCACAATATGGATTGAAGTTAGTCAATTTAATAAGTATAAAAGAGAAAACACAAAGGTGTAAAGAAAACATACGGATTTCCTCATAGAGTAAAGTGCTGCTCAGTGTAAGAGTAGTAGAACTAGGGTTCACTCTAAAAGCTTTTCCACTGTGGTACAAGCTTTAAGAGAGCTTTAGTTTGCAGCCAAAGAAACTACTCATAGGAATCTCTTTTCATATTTGATCTTACATGGTTTCAAATAGTTTTAAGAGTGGTTCTGTAATTTTGAGGAAGAGTCAACAGAAAAAGGGTCTGCTTTGAAACGGATTTCATTCTGAAGCAGTTTGAAAAATGCATAAAGATGACTAAGAATTAAGAAATAATATTAAAAAGAAAGTTATCATTTTTCTATTTGATTTCAAACGCAGAAACAATGTATACACCTTTACAAATCCCTAGGGAAATCACTAGTGGACATATAACTGTATAAAGGTCAATAAGAGCATACATTCCTCCCAGAGAGATGTATATAATGTGGTGTGTTTAAGGGATAATGCCAGTCAGTTGGCAGCCAAAATAGTTCTGATGAAGAAACATTATGAAGAAGTTACCTTTTCTTATACCACTATATAGAATGTAGTCTAATTATATGCAATTTGTTCATTGACTGTTCTCAGGATATTGTTTTTCAGCATTGTTTCTTTCCGTTCTTGTTTCTTCTTTGACTTTCAGTAAACACATTGTTTTATCTAATCTGACCAGCACCTGACTAGATTTCCTGATGCTAAGCTTTTTATGAATTCTAAATATGGTCCTACAAGAGTCAAAAAAAAAATAATATATATATATATATTTAACACTGTTTTTACAATAGTAACAGAAAACATTACAGTAAAGACCCTGTGACAGAAACATTTGAGTGCACATCAATATTGTATACAGATAAAAACAAGAGTTGATCGACACAGAATTATTTTTGTCACAGAAGGAAAACATTCAGTGAATTTCAACACCCTGCCCTGCCAAATGGGTCATCCATGAGATTCTGTTTGTGCGTACTCTGTAAGATCAGTCTCCCACTTGTTAACAAAAGAGCTGTCAGACACCACAATACAATGTAAGGATTGAAATAGAAACATACATAGAAACAGTCAGATAATTACTAGCAAAGAGCAGGCATACAAAAACTGAAAAGGGAGTAGCTTTTATTGATGAAAGTTCTTTGCTCATGACAGCAGCCATGCTCACTGCACCCAGCATGAAATCTTTTTTCAGATAATGACCGAAATGAAAGCCTAGAGTTAAGTGTAAAAAGAAGGTAAGGACACTTCTGCTGAGTAACATGCTAGCCTTGAATCAAGTGTGGCTTAGGAGTTTCCTCTATCAGAAGTGGCTTGTCAGTATTTAATAACCCACAGTAGACTTCTATACCATTAATTTTTCCAATCTCCCTATGAAATGTGTAAGCATTTAGCAGCCACAGTACCCAGAGACAATGATTTCCACAGCTCAGCTGTGCATTATATTAGAAACTACCAATATGTCCTATGCCACACAAAATTTGCACTAAATAACAAGGGTCAGTGTTTAGTATGATTTGAAAACCGTGTCTTACTGTAGTTTGGCTGTTATTCAAACCAGTTTTTATGATAAATCTTAGAACTAGACTTATTTCAATAAAATTAAAGTCTGTAGTCTGAAATTATGACATTGAGAGCACTTTAGAATGCAAAATAGGCAAATGTTTTAAATGAAATAGCTGTCACATGGAAAACAGCCAGTTGAAATTATGTGTATTTTCACTTGTATTTTGATAGTGTACCCTTGTGCAGTAGCTATATTATTCTATAATGGGCATTTAGGGTATGGAAACACTTAAGGTTGTGAGAACACCTACAGGAAAATAGTTTGCCACACAGTAAGATTTATAGAAAAAAGACATTCTGCAACCATGTGTATCAATAGCTTTATTCTTTGTCTTCACTAACTGCAATTAAGATGTGAAATGGAACTTCTTTCACTTGCGGCATATCTGACAGGAGACAGCATCAACATCTTGTAGTACACATAATAACTGATCTGTTCCCTCTCCAGAATTCCCTCATTTGACTCTTCTAAAATATTAGATAAAAGTCATCTTGGAAGACTTTGAGATCAGCTAGCACACACCTCTGCAGAAAAATTGGGATTTCCCATTATAATCCTCTCTCTGATATTCTCTTGCATGCAGGTCTGTAAAAATATCTTTGATGGAAGTGAATTTCACATACTAACTACTTTTTGCTTTTCTCATATTATTGCCTGGAGGGGCCTATCTTAATTTTTTATTCAAGTCACCTTTTAAATCCCCAAAGATATTAATAGTTCAATATGAACTAAAAGCTTTACTCTTTAAAGTTATTTCCTAAAATATATGTCTTAATTTTCTAGATTTTTTTCTGAAATATCTTTATGTGATAGGCCTCATTGTGTTCAATTTGTATTCCTCAGAGAATTAATAGTCTATGTTGATGGTAGAAGAGACACTACAGTAAATAAAGTTGTAACAACCCCTGTAACTCTGACACTTTTGCTTTGAGGTATTTGTAAGTAGCTGTACCATTCTTTATAGTCTTTCTTTCAAGCAGTAGCACTGTATATTAAATTGTCTTAATCTCTTCTCATGTGTCACAGCACCTAATCTCTCTCTCTCTCTCTGATTTTTTTTTTTTTAAGTTTATAAGAGTTCTTTCTATATTGAGCCTATTCACAGAAGATTCAAAGTGCGGTAACAACAACAGGCTACAGTTTATGAGGACCTACAAATGATCCTATGTTCATTCTAGTTCAAATTCATGGAGGAAACGTAATAAAATTTTGTTGGAGCAACACATTGGAAACTCAAGTCTTATCTGCTAGCCACAAGTGTCTATGATTCTTTTCTGCTTTTCCTATACCAAGAGTTCTCTGACAGGGCAGAGCTACAAAATTAGGTAATTGTTCTCCCTGGCATCCACCCACTAGGTTTTAACATAAAATCCATTTAAATCCATTCTCATGGTTTTTGTTTCTCCTGAAAATGGTTATTCTTGCCCCTGAAAAGTATAAAAAACATTTGCAAACATAAAATACATATCTACATACTTTTTGTTTTTCTTTTCCTGTTTGTTGTAGGTACTCAAGAGTCCAAAACTTGATTTCTGGCACCACTACCTGCCTGTCCAAAAACAATTTTAATAATGAGAAAAGCACAATTATCCCTACAAACTCTGTCATTTTTCTTGCAGTATTACTCTGAGGTTGGATGAAGTGATTTAGAATATGGCAGACACCAAAAGCAGTATTGCACTTGAAAAAAACTGAGGCAAGCAAAAAATCCCTAGAGATACTGAGAAAAAAAAAAAAAAATTAGAAAAAAGAGAAATCACAAACAGAAATTTTTTACCACAAGGGTGGTGAAACACTGGCCCAGGTTGCCCAGAGTGGTGGTAGATGCCTCATCCCTGGAAACATTCAAGGTCAGTTTGGATGGGGCTCTGAGTGACCTGATCTAGTTGAAGACATCCCTGCTTATTAAGGGAGTTTGGACTAGATAAAGTTTAAATGTCCCTTCCCACACAAACTATTATATGATTCCATGTTTCTGTGAGAGGTATTGGGGCTGATATTTTGCTTTTCTTTTTGTACTGCTAGACATTCATGTCCTACTTTCTGCTGCTCAACTTCTAACTCAGTATGCTTATTTCTAGTCTTTCAGAATAATCACAAAACTCCCAAGTCCATAGCTCCTTCTGTTACTCATAAATTAATTCAAAAGTATCTCCACTCATTTTTTTCCAATCCTTAAAGTAGAAAGTTGGAATTATTAGTACTCCCTTCTCCCATACATCTTTTTTTTGTTGTTGTTAATGCTTCTCCAGCATAAAATTAAACTTTCTCAGGAATGGTATCTGATTTTGTGACTTTTAAATATTTCAGGTATTTTGTATATTACCATTGATTTGTAATGTGGAGTTCTGGGGGGACGTTGGGATTTTATTTTTTTTTTTGGTTTGGTTTTTTTTTTTGAGGTTTAGGTGTTTTTTTCCCTTTTAGTTTCCCTTGATAGTTTGAGGCTTTTAATTTCTCTTAACTTTGTCTAAAAAGCTTCAGTATTCAGTGTTGTGTTCCTTATTGAGCTGTATCCTATTATATATGCACTATACATTTGGTATAGACTGCATGCTAGTTCTTTTCAAGCTTCCCTTCTATACCCATACAAAATATACAATACTAATTTTCTTGTCTCAAAATATGCATTTTTCCTATAATACCTATAAATTCATGCTTTCTTCTCATGAAAACATTTCTTAGAGTTTTTGTATCTGTGTTCCTAGCAGTGCTTACATATATTTGCTCTCAGCTTTCTTTAGAAACCAGGATGTTAAGTATTTTCCCATATTTTATAATTTACACCAAAACGTAAAATTGTTCATCAGTAGCAAGTGATTTCCAGGGTGACCCTATGTCAAACAAAATGGTTTTGTAGACCAAGAATCACAATTTGCATCTTCTGTGGGCAAAAATTATTTTTAGTGGCCCGTGGTTGAAAGCACACTTCATGCAAGTTCCTAAAATCCAGGGTTTGATCAATATGCAAATTACATAGAATGAATGTTCACCTCATGTTTTCCTCCAGTTATGGAAGCAGCTTCATTTCCCTGCTATGTAACATGTTTAGTTTCAGCACATTTATGTCTCAGTTATGCCATTCTCTTTTACAGGAGAGCCTACTTTGTTTCCATCACCTAAGGTTTTTTGTAAGGAGATAAAAATGGACAAAACTAGAAAAGTTAATCTGCCAAAGTAATGAACCTGAGAACTCACTACAGCAGACACCGAAGTAAAGTGTCCTGTCCCGTGGCACCTATTCTAAATGACTGGATCAAGGAAAACTTTTTCACACTTTTCGAAGAAGTACCAGCCTGTTTATACATGGCTACCTTTAAGTGACTCTCCTCTTTCATGACTTGACCTTCATATCTTCATTCACCTTTTCTTCTAAAAAATAAAATTACGCTTCTATTTATGAACCAAATACACAGTTACATGTTTCTCTTTGAGCAATAGGATGAAAAAGGATGGGATTTTTTAAATGCAAATAAAGATGAAGACCACGTTTTGTGAAATGCTGTCCATACAAATATGGACAAAAAGACCTAGCTGCAGTTCTCTGCTTCTTCTACTTAGGACTGTCCTTCATTCCAGACAAAATCTAGATGCATGAACCTTTTGGGCTAGATTAATTGAACTGGTACATTTATAAAATATTTATTTCAAACAATGGAGCATTTACTAGGGAAAATGACACCTTTTTAAAATTAACAGGATTACAAATTTAGCTTATGACTAAATCCTGTAAGAACAGAAGAAACAGTCATAGTCAGCTGTGCCTGTGAAAGTTACTCGAATTTAGATGCAGATTTTTTTCAACTAGACAGAAATTGTTTTGCATGTAGAAGTTGCATATGCAGTTTTTGTAAATCTAACCTCTTCTTTATTTAGGTGTGAGTTAAAAACAGCTAGCACAAAAAATGGGTGTGGAATTGTAAGACAATTAACTGGATAAATACTATGAAAAATTATTGGGGAAAAAAAAGAAATATAAGTATTAAAAAAAAAAAATCAACCAAATGAGACAAAACCGAATAATATGCCTGTGGTCTGTCCAACCAGGAAGAAGCTTCTCCTCTCCCCAGGCTGGAAGGTAAAGCACGATGTGTGCTCCACATAGCTCACTTCAGACACATGAACAGCTGAAGCTGAACTGGTTGTTGCCAGGATGGGAGGAATTGAATGGTGATGCTCTTCAGTTTCTTACTCTTCCTGGTTCTTAGAGAAAGTCCAGATGTCCACCTCTGTTAAGTTCTTCAAACAAAACCTTTAAGATCATTTTCAATGGAGACAACAGAAACACTTCTTACTGGAGGTAAAGTACCATGTCAAACTAGTCAACATGAAAAAAAGGAAAAAAAAATGTTTCTTTTCAATATAATTTTAAGGATTGTGATTGAGGAGAATCTATTTTGAGGGACTATTGATTTTTACAGGTCTCTGTTTAGCTGGCAATTCCTTTTGTCTCTTCCAGGCTGTGTAAGTAAATTCAACTAATCCTAGTTAAAAAGTAAACTTAGATCTCTAAAGACTTGTATGATTGGTTTGGTTCTCAATAAGCTCAGAGTCAACACCATTTCTATGATGAGTTAAAATAGGTAAGAAGGCACATACTGAAACAATAAAAGTGCTCCTGTTCAGCTAACATACAGGTAGTTGACCCAGGACTCTGGACAAGCTTTGAAAACTGTGATTCAGGAAAATAAAAGCCCTGAAAGACCATGTCCTAGTATGGCATATGATTGAAAATTAGTCCAATTTTCAGATCTTCAAGACTTGAAAAAAATCATAGCTCTAGGAGGATATCAGAAAGCTAGACAAACAAAAATGAAAACTCAGTTTATTTTTCTAAAAAAATATGAATTCTTTAGTCATCACACAAAAATAAATCAACCACAATTTTCTGACTCTATCTTAAATTTATAATCATGTATAGAAACTATTTTTAAAGTATTTGAATTAAGAATTATAGATTAGGGAATGTACTTTAACTTCTTATTTTTCAGCAAAGCCCAACAGCTGTATGATCTACATATATGTATTCTGCTGTCATTTTTATAAATTGCCTTTGAAATAATACACTGCTGTTATGTACTTCTACAGACGTTCTCACTAAATTGCCTTTGAGAGAAACTGTTACATTATTTTGTAATATTTTTTAGTGAGAATATCCACATATTCAAAGCTGAAATATCATGAGGAGAAATATTAATGTCAGATCTAGTGTCCATAGGAATATCCAGACTTTTTCTTGGCATCCTGGAAAATGTTGGAAGATCTACTCAAGTATTTATATCCTTCATAAGTTAACACATATTAAAAAAAGTGTATGTAATTTATACCAACAATATTTAAGAAAGATTTTGTCTTTTTTTTTTTTTTTTTTTTTTTTTTTTTTTTTTTTAAAAACAAAATTTAGGTGAAAAAAAAATGTTTTTATTTTTACCAAAAAAATTTTAAAAAAATTTTTTTTTTTTTTTTTTTTTTTTTTTTTTTTTTTTTTTTTGTCTGAAAGCTAAAATGCAGGCTGAATAAAATTGCTATTTGATCCAAACCTATTCACTGTAGAAAATCAAAACAGAATCATTGAATATGTTGTTGATAAATACTTTTGGATAGATATTATTATTTATTTTTATGACTCAGAATATTTTATAACTGCTGTAACTCATTTGATTACAAAATTTGTTTGGAAAGAGTGTTTTATGTATCTATCAATATTGATAGCTATATATATCCTTCTCCATATATATATGTGTGTGTGTGTGTATAATTTGCATTTAAATAAAATATTCAAACTCTTTAAATAAGCGAGTATCTCATTAATCAAGTTGTTTTTAGAACAAGAATCATAGATCTCGGAAAGATATATCATTTAGTGCAGTAGAGAAACCATATCGAAATGTATCGCTTTTATAGATAAGAATGTACATAAGAGATTAGAACTTATATTCTTGATCAGAAGAATGTACAGAACCAGGACTATGTTTTTGACAGTTACCAGTATCAGAAGAATAAGGCAAATATGAAATGATACACCCAAAGTACCCAATTTCTGAAAAATTACAGTTTAGGTAGAGAATAATACATTTCTTCCTCTTATTAAATTTGATAACCCTTGAGAAATTTAGCACCATAAATTGGCTTAATAATTGTTTAAAATTCAATTACACTTTTAGTATCTACACCATTCTAACAATGATCTTAACTATAAAAATATTTATAATTTAAAAAAAAAATCCTTTTTTATATTTTAAACAAAAGTGTTTATTTGCTGATGTTCCTACCTAAACAGCTATTCTTTATACGGATTGCTTACTACCTAGGGACTGGGGACTGATGCAGCCACCTCAGTGTATTCCACTTAATAGTTCAGGTGTAACATCAGGGAATTAAATGGCTATATGTATCAATATCTTCATAAATGTATATATTGAACTCTTCCTGCCTCTTCCTTCCACATCCCCTGGAAGTATGAAGTAGTCATTAACTTTGTGGCAAGAAAATAATGAATAGTTTAGTTATAAGGGGGAAAAAAATCATACAAAGATCTGCAGAAGCTAGAAAAGATAGACTAGGGAAGACGTGGAAGCTTTTCACTGGGGTGCACAGGAAGATGGCATGCAAACAGCCCAGAGACAGTTTTTTGGCACACCTGTGTTAGAGCAGAGAGATTACCTTAAGTCACCGCATAGCATCCCTTTCAGCTCCATACACTTGTTTCTTAATGTCTCAATAAGCTGACGTTGTTCTTTTTCAAGGTCTTTAAAAGTCAGCAGTAAGAGTTTTGATACTGCATTTTGATATTCCAGGACCCAGTGAGGTGCCTAGAGAAATGCAAAAGAATTATGTATCAAATTCATAGGGGTTATCTATAACATTTTTTACAACTGCATAATTAAAACCCTGATGTGTGTTAGCTCAGCATGGAATAAACAATGCCGATCTCAGATACCTCAGCGCAAGACTATCATTAGTATTCAGTACAAAATGAAATGCGGGTAAATATAAATAAAAATGCAGTTTTCAAGTTGTTGCTTCACTGTTATAAAATTGGAGTGCCCTTGTATGTCCACTCTGAATCGTATCTTTGAAGGTGAAGATTAATCAGAAAGTGTCAGTACCTTGTGCTCAGTCAGATTGCACAAGGTAAATACAGCATATGGGTACCACAGAAATGTATAAATGAAAAGTATTAGATTGCCTGAAGGTAAAGACTAGTAAAGCAAGTAATTTTTTTCATGTTTTAATTCTTTTTACTTCCTTTTGATTCTAAATGCAAGTGTTAAGAATCAAATGTGAGTCCTGATCAGACATATGAGTGATCGTAATGAAATTATTATGTAGGTTTATTTATTTCCCTCTGTTTTAGACAACACTCTGCGTTTCCTAATAGTCAATGGTCATACAGCCTTACTGCAAGTGCCTCACTATATTCTTTATTTAGTCTGTAAGTGTTTACCTTTGTGTTTACATTTATTACAATAGTAATAAACATTCCTGCTACTTAAACTGAATAAAGTGTGATGTTTCTGGTTCAGGAAAGTAGCTCTATGTATGCTTAGCCTTAAACACACACCCAAGCTCTTTGTTGTATTACACTCACTGTTTTTGGCAGTGTGATTACATAGTCAATAAATTGGAATATGAACTTGAACCTCCAGATATCTCTGGTTTAAAAAATAATAAACTAGACCTTGTCAGTTTCTTAATTTAAAAAATGAAAGCTTTACTCCATATATTTCACAATTATAATTCCTCAGGTATCGATATGTAGAAAACAGCAGTTCACAATAAACCAGTTTCTCTTGATTGATAATTCACATTTCTGCATCTTCAATAAGAGATTCAATACTAAAGCAGCTGCTAGTTCCAAGATCACACTTTTTTCTAATATGCTGGTAGCTTTTTTTAAAGACAGCCTAAGTGACAAAAAAAAATAATCATCTAATATTAGATGAGAAATTGTTCAACTTCCCCCTTCACCCTGCTCAGGTAATAGTGAGCAAGAGCCTTCTAGGTGAGCTTTTTCTGCTGGCATCCAGAGGAGTGAAGGTCAAAAAAACCTATCAATCAGGTGCATTTCATACAGATTATATAAACATGCTCTCAGTACAGATACTGAGGCCACTCAACCCATTACTGTGGTCCCTGAGCCTGGCAGTTTTAAACAACTGCCTAAAATGTTTTACAAACGCAGTCCTCAGCTCTGTGATCAGAAACTTACATTGTCTTTGACAGAGTGAATTTTTAAACTGCTGTTAGTTTGACTAAAATTGTATGAACCTTGTAAGCAAAATGCATGGTTTATTTACCAGTGAGAATGCTCAGTTGCCTCTAAGCTACCGTCCTGCATGTCAAATAAATGAGTATTTTGAAAGTTGAATGGCAATTTTTAAATTAGCATATTAGTAACAGAACAAAAACATTTTCCATATGAAAAAGTAAGTATAGAAAAATCACATTAATCTTTAAGTAATTTCTTAAAGGAACATATTTTTAAATCTTACTTGCAGGGTGCATAACTGGCCATTGAAGAAGTAGAGATATTTTATGAAAGACAAATAAACATAATTATACAAGTAAGCTGGCAGGGGGAACCCATTTTCTGTATGATAAGAAAGTTTAAAGTAAACTTCTTCACCTATTTCTGGAATCATAGATGTTAAGATCAGTTCACTGATGAGGCCTAAGTAATGTTGATAGAAAGCCCACACGGCTTTCATCCTGCCTCTGATATTAAACTGTTATTTGACATCCCAAATAGCACACCAGACAGGTAGCTTTTTTCTCCTGCCTCTACAACTGTTTAGTCTCAAAATGATTTTCAAGTACATCATGATTTTAAAATCCTTCAAGACAGAAAGTTCAGAAAAGGAAAAAATTGAGTTTTATTTTAAGCCACAAGTAAAATATTTATTTAAAATAAAATAAAATTTAAAAAAAAAAAAGAAAAGAAAACCAAGATAAATTTTCAAATTGTCTGAAGATTTAAGCATATGCACTCATATCCCAGCCTTGTAAAGTATAGGTGCACTCACAAATCCCTAATCAATACCTCCTCACATGACTATTGGAATGGTAGAACTTTGTGCCTCTGAATTGCAGGACACTGGGGATTGCTTTGGTCCCAATGGCTTAGTGTTTTACCTTGCATGAAACTCCTGCAGTGCAAATGCCTGCTGGAGTAGAACATGCCTCCATTCCTTTTAAATCAGCTTTGCAATTCAGTACCATAGATGAGGTGACTGTGCACTTGGAGTACTGGGGGGTTAAAAAGATGAGTAAAGAAGCATATATTAGGGGCAACAATCATCTAAAATGGCCTTAGGAGTGGTCAGTAAAGTAAAACGGGTGCAGTAAAAGGGGAGGAAATGCTGGCTTTAACTTCTTGGTGGAAAATATCCATTTTTCTCTTTCCAAACTGAGCAATTCCATGAGACTATTTTCTCTTATTTTTATTGCCATCTGCTGCTGTGATCAGCTTCATAGAAGAAATGAGTCTGTAGACACTGAAGACACAAAGAACACACAAAAAAAAACAGGTCAAGTTTCATATATCCACTGATGTAAGTACATGGTATGACACTTATTTCAGAAGAGAAATGGGGAGTATTTAACACAGTAGTGGTTCAGTCCCTTCCTATTCTCACTGTGCAGAAGCCACACCAATTGATATCACTGAACAGAAAGTTAATTCAAACTGTAACTAACTGCATCAGAAACCAAAGCTCAGTGAAATCAGTGGAACTGCTCTCATGGTCTGACCATATGTATTGAATGTATGACTTTGCTAAGAGTATCTGCCATATTTATAAAACACTGCCATCAGAGGACATCAGAGGAAAATTAGCTAATGGTCATTTTTCAGTCTTGGTTAAGGCTTGTGCTTTTCTGGTACCCAATTTTCCAATCTGTCTCGAACACTGGCTCACCTGGGCACAAAACATAAATTAATATTTCTTCTCTTTCTTTACTTTATGGTAATGTAACACACATATTTCTTAATGATAAATGAAGTAAGATTTTAATAGCATATGAATTGAAGAAGAAATGAGTCAGACTGTTAAAATCAGATGCAGTCTGATAATGTAACCAAACCCTGTAACTAAGCACTGAATCTAAGGACAACAAAGAAACCGATTTCTTCTGTATTCACTTTGTGCAAGCTTCACCTCTCATCTACTGTGAAAAAAATGTAAATTATATCATCCAGGTATTTTTGTGAGCAAAAGTTAAGGCTAAAAAGGAATGTGACTACAACACTTAAGTAATGTAGCATTTCAGAAAAACTAATCATTGTAAGTCTAGAATGTAAACTGGTAAGACTATAGAATCTTTTTAATCTGTAAATTTAATACTTATAAACTACTTATTTTTACCTTCATGGTTTAACTACAAAGCAGAGGTAAGGTTTTTAATTGGTTTTACTGTATTTGTACAGCTTACCATATTAAGATATTAACCACGAGAGTTAAATTTGTAAGAGTCACTAAAATATTGTAACCTACTCACTTGTATGTTCTGTCTACTTTATTTTTCTTGGGACATCATGAAAAGAAGAGTTTTGCAGCTGAAGCACATGGGTTCAAAATTTCTTTGTTTCATTGGAGCAGAACAAATAACTGGGCAAATATCCCAGATTGTTCCTATCATTCACTTGATAAAAGACATCTGTCTCTTGCCGCTTTATTTCAATTTAGGCAAGTAGACATATTTATATATTAGCTTTCTCCTTCTGTCCACATTCACACTTTATGAGATTTCTTGTAATCTGAAAGGTTAGGAAGTAAATATTTAGTACTTTTCACAGTATTTTTCCTCCTGTTTTCCCAGAAATTCAGGAACAATTGCTTCTTTCAAATGTCCATTTATCAAAATTAGGTCACTTGCTGCTTGCAGAACAGATGATGGTCACCAACAGTGCAAATAAAAGGAGACTGTTTAGTTCTACCTAAATTAAGAGGAGATTCCCTTTTTCCAAAATGGTCACACAAATTGTCATTTTTGGTTTTGATTCCATAAAAGTTTCAGGAAGTGGTTCTTTAAAAGGGAAGGTTTTTTAAAAAAACATTTTTTAACAACATTGTGTTTTATAATGTTGTTCTTAAATATAAAAAATTTCATATTTTGTTTCTGAGAACAACAGTAATTCTAAAATATCTGTTCTAGTGCGACCTAGGACAATTTCAGCAGTATTTAGTTCTATACCTATATGACCTAAAAGTATGATTTATTCCATCATCAAGATCATTAAAACTTTACATCTTTAACAAGTTCTCCCTCTTTCTAACACAAATTCCAATATATGTGACAGGTAGCACAGATCCTGTGATCTAGTTTTGGTGGCTGTTACAACATGAATCAGAGCAGTCTCTACCTCTACAGTATGTAAACTCTCTCTCTTATGCACACTCTATGCATTGGACTTAAGGGTTACCAGTATACTAAGCAATGTCAGACATTAAACAAATTGGTGAAACGAAACTTAAATGCGTGCAATGTTATACTTTCAGAAAAGTCTTTGGTATACTTTTAGGCTTGGGCCAGTTGATTACTAAAAAAGTTTGAGGCATGGTTCAGAAGTTAACATAAACATGCTGAATGCAGTCTAAGATAATTCTTAAATACTGCCAGCTGGATTCAGAACTGGAGAACAACTCTGGCACTACTCAGTTTTGTATAAATATAGCTATGAATAAATATTAATAGCCTCTTTTTACTGTACTTTTCAAAAATGAAAGAGAAAAAACATTTAAAGTGTATTCTTGGTACAGTGCTACCTTCATTTTAAGGGCAAATCTTAAGTAATGACTAAAACTGCTGAGAACTGAATTGGCATGAATTGCAGGCAACCAGAAATGACCCTTCTTCACAAATATACCTGATGAGATGATAAAAGGGAAAATTTATCTGAAAAGACTTACATTTAACTGCTCAATGAACTTGTTGTATCTTTGTAACAGGGGCTACTGGGGCTCTCATTTTGTAATACTACATTGAAAAATGTAAATTTTTTCAATTGGTCTCCCCAGGTGTTTTTTTTCAAGTTTTTGAAACACCTTGAGACCTCTAAAATTCCAAAACCATCCTCCTCATCTATTCTTATTTAAACAACATGTTTTTATTACAAGTAAGCAGAATTTAACATTGTACATGAAGAAATAGATAGGTTTTTTTTCTTGTTTTGTTCTTTTTATCACCTGTGCAGCAGCATAGTAATGTAGTTTCCACCAGGGAAACCAGTATTTAGTCATCAGTGATTGGTAGAGGACGTGGCATTTTGCATCTCATAGTATTTTATTTCTGTAAAGATATCATGTTCAGTCCCTGGCCAAACCCACAAATCTAGTTTGACCCCTCATTGAGGTTAATCAGATGCTCTGATATAAAGAGGACTGGAAATAACTAAAATCTTGTGATAGAATATGACAAGGACAGGATTGCCGTCTGTATTTTAAGTCTGAGGCACACAGTAAAAGACATGTCAGGCTTTGACAAAACAGGGAAGAAAAATAAGTTAATGTATGAGTGAAGTGTAACAGTCAAAACACTTCATGTGAAGATCCACATCTTGGGCTAGTGAAAACTGGGGGTGTGTGTGTTTGTGTGTTTTGATTTTCAGTTGTGCTACCTGCAGTACAGACAAATCCTTGCAATGACTCCATGGGACACCACTGATCACTTAGATCGGCAGTAAAATGTGCACATTGGTTTCAGTCAATGTTTCACAGAGGAGCAAGTACCCAACAAGGTAAGCAGAGGACTGCTGGCTGGCTCTGTGGACCAGCCATATTTATGGGTTCCCCAGAATATAAATAATCAATGATCACAGTAAAATGCTTACACAGAAATCCTTTTGTTACACTTGATTCTTCTGTAAGGGGAAAAAATCACAGGAACATTTGAAATAGAGAGGGTTAGAAATGGGAACATAACAAGTTCTTTTTTTCTCCTCAATCTTTAATCATAACAACTGACAGATTAGTGACATTTAACCTTGAGTGTGTTATTTTCCTAATGCTGAGCTGAAAATTTTTTTCCATTCTGTTACCGTGTCCTATTAAACTGTTACTATATAAAGTAATGATTTCAAAAGAAAAGAAAGTAATGACTTTTTGAAATACATCTTTCAAAATGGTTTCACTCCTACTGAATTCAGAAAACGCTTTCCTCCCAGAAGATCTGAACAATGCTGTAGGCTGATGCAATTTGTTTTAAAGTTACTCAGTATCTAAAACAGTTCCTTGACAAGAAGGATAGAATTTACCCTCCCCTCTCTTTTCGCACCATTTGCACAATAGTGCCCTTCTTTTCTCTTCACCCTTTATCCACCCTTGTGGGAGAATTTATTTTTTTTATCTTCTTTTTCTTTTTTTTCCTTCTGTATGATTTATCTGACGCCTCCCTCTGTGCTCTCCTCACACCACATACAAATCCAATACTGACAAGCCAGCACAGTTTAAATTATTCACGCTTCAGTGTACGTGAGCTGCAGTGCAACAATCAGCAAAGCAATCATTCCATTCATTGGTCTCTTCTGAACTTATTGACGAAAAATTGCAAGAAGAAAACTAAAAGCCTGTGTTGTTAATGAAAGCCTGAATCTGAGCAAAATAATTTCCATGTAAGCAAACAAACAAACAAAAAAGCTTAGCAAGAATTAGAATAAATGTATAAATACATAAATAAACTAAAAAAAAATAAAATTAAAGCTGTGGAACAATTATTTAGACCTATTTTGCACATCTAATACGATACCACAATGTCACATGGAAATCTTCAAAATCTCCTTTGTTTTCTTAACAAGTTGCAAGACCATCACAGCAAGATCATTTAATTGACTTCCGTTTTACATGTCAGAAGTAAAAACAAGCTAGTACAGACTGGAAAGGATGTCAGGAAACATTTTACTCCTTCTACCAAAACAGCTCAGCTGATTTAAAGCATGACACTGAAAGTCAGGTTTATGCATCACAACATTTAGTATTCTAGGTCAATACAAATGCGATATTTTGTGATACTAAAAAGAACCAGAGATTTTACAACTGAATTTGTAGAAAACACAGCGATCATTAAAATTCATCTTTCTCTAAAATGAAATCTGCCTACCTTTTTTTTGTTTGTTTTTGTTTAAACTGAGAGAAACATCTATAGGAGATATAATAATAGCGGCAGGCCAGAGGTTGCTTTTTTGGCCTTGATCCATGTGAAATGTCTTTGATCCAGCGATCCTTAGTTCATAATAATAGGAGCCATGTAGCTTGTGGGGTCTAGTTATGCTAGTATCTAAGCCAAGTCCTGGGCACAGGCTCAAGCATGAGCATTCTGCAGTTGTCCATGCTACTTAAATACAAGCAGATATTCCACTACAGTTTTAGTCCATGCCAATTAACATTTTCTATCCCATAATGTCCTTATAATACCCCAGAAGGCTTTCCACTCTGAAACACTCCCATGTCCCCTCAGACCGCACACTAGGGTATGAAATTTCTGCCTTCTTTTATAGTAAAACTGGGCCATGCTGTGACATCATCCCCTATTTCTTTTGGACATTTTGAACTCAACAGGCAAAGCACCAGCAGACATTGTAGACTACAGCCACTCCAATGGAGACTGCACTGTTCTCACCTCCTGGAGACAAAGGTATGAAGCCACACGCAAAAATATAAATGATAATGGGACAGCAATAGTTTTAATGCAGGAATAGTTGTAATGTTGCTACTTCAGAAACCCCTAGTTTACTGTGATTATAGCTCATTAGTTGAAAGCACTTAAAATGCAAGCCAACAGCAAAACTCCTATTTATTTAAAAGAGACATTGAAACACAAACAAAAATGGGGGATCACACAGGAAATCTGAGCTCACAACAACAGACAAAGCTGGATGCTGACTCAGCCTTCTGTAGTTACTCAGGGCTAGAATAAAGTGGGTGAATTGTAGCAAGTTATACAAGCAGTTTGGTTAGTGGGGTGAAAAAGGTAGCTGAAAGAATTGAGGTAGGTTACTAGTACGGTGAAACAAAGAAATCTTTGTTTATGGATTTTATGACTTTCAAATAAATAAAATTCAAGTGAATTCAATTGAAGAAAAATGAATTGTAAACATATTTTCCAATTAGAAGTTCTCAGAGCAAGTGGTTTGATTTTGATAAGATAGATTTTTTTTTTTTGGATTGTTGCATCCTTTCATTTTCTTGCATATCAGAGGCTCTAATGAATTCAATGCAAGGTCACAGATGGTTTCGATCAAACAAAACGTTTTTTGGAGAGCTAAAAACAATCTTACTGCCTGAAAGATCATCGAGAACCTTCCTATGACCTAGAAGACTAATTAAAGACAAGTGATTCTGTCCGACATCCTGGGCAACATAAAAGGAATAAAGTTACTTACGTAACAGTAGGTAGATCTTTTCACTGAGTATACTGGCCTCCTGTTTTCCAGCAACTGCATATTGTAAAGACAGAACGTATAGACACCCTAATCTTGTATAAAGAAGCTCTATTTTATGATTTCAGGCAGCCTATGCTAAAAGTCATGTCTGACAGACAGGTTTTGAACAACAAATCTTCTAACATACACAATTTCTCAGAGCAACTGTTTTGGTAGTTTGGTAGGTTTGTGTATATGTGTCATTACTGCTTTTCATTAATTGCTCTCTAAACCTCATATCATTCATATAATGTTCCTTGTCTTTTTCTTTTTATTTTTTCCCCTTTTCCCTAGCAGAAACACAAATTTCCTGTACTTTTCCAGTTTCTCTTCCATTTCTTCCCAGATTTAGCATTATTTCAAGAAAGCTGATGGCAAGTAAAACTCTGTAAATGGGTTCAGGGTTACAGCCTGAAATTAAAGGTATTGCAGCTAATCACAAACGGTTACATTGGCCTAATTCCCCCAATCATTTTAAAAGTTAAATGCCAGTCCTTTTAAAAGAGATGCGCAGTTTTAGTTGCTTTTCCTGTGTTTCAGGATTACAGGGAACTGGCAGCTGCTGATTACCCTACCTGTCTCTTCAGAAAATAAAATGCCACATCGAGCACCTGGTAGGGTTCTTCTTCAAGTATCACAAAATCTTGTATCTTACAGAGCTCTCAGCCCAGCCTGACAACAAAGGATATTGTACTGTTAACAATTCACTTCTCCCTAAGTTAAATCACTGTCAGGTCTCTTTGACAGCCTTTTAGAAGTAGAAGAGATCAAGCTCACACAAACGTATACAAAGTATTTTAAAGTAACAAGTTCTTCAAAAATTATCATGTGACATTGTCAGATAACAGCGATTCAGTTGGTGTGAAATTATACTACTTTCAAGAAGTTTCCTTCAATGCTGGGTTATTTCTGGAATCAGGAGGGAAGGATGGGTGATGAGGAGGTTATTTTCAAGCAGTTTGACTTGCTGTCTTTAAGAAAAACAAAGTTATTGACTATGTGACTGGCTTTCATATGAACAAAGCAAGATTTGGAAACGCTCCTGTTAAGGATTAAACTCCACGCTAAATTCCATGCTAGGTGGAATGCCAGAAGACTAATCTGAGTGCTTCCCCACTTTTCCCTGGAGACCAGATATCAAGCACCAGACACAGGCCTGAATAGTCTTTTATGCATGGACACAGAGAAGCACAAATAACATTTTCTGGAGTCTGAGTGCACAAGCTAAACGAAAGGGGTTTATATTTTCCCAATTGATCTGAGCACTTCTGATTGAAGGCACTGTTTGGCAACAGAAGAAAATATTTCTGATCCGTATATTTGTAGTTAATATGTCACTGGATTCTCTCACTTGGCCACAGATCAGTTCTTCCAGGAATCCCCCTCATGAGAATAGATCTTGCTTCAAAGGAATCAGGTCAGGCACAGAAAGCAGTCTGGAAGTGGTGATACAGAGCTTCTCTTAGCTTGGAAAATCAGCTTCTCTGCTGCAAAGAGCAAAGTTAGCTCGTTTAAACCTAGCTCTATACTGCTGTCTGGAATCCATAAGTTACTTCAGCTGTGCTAGATGCCAACAGTAGCTATTCTCAGATGGTTCTGATATATTTCCCTGGGCCTAACTGTTTTCATTTCAGAGGAAGAAGGTGCTCTAATTCATCTGGTGACAGTCTCATATAGATGGTTTAAATTCTTCTCTTAGGCACCCACAAATGTTGCAGTGTTCTGGATTTTATAAAACGGTTGCTATGAAGCTTTTCTAAATGCATCAATTATTTTATGATTATCATTAATTATTTATTGGTTTTGTTGCCCATCCACATTGTCCCAGGCTCAATCCAAGCTTCCTCTTTCAGAACAGCACAATTTCTTTATAAGAAAATCAGAGGCAGTGAAGTCGATGGTGTTAAACTCAGGATGCATCTGATCCATTTCTCACTGTGACTGTTGCCATCATTAATCTCTTTCAGCTCTGCTAAACAGAGAGTAGAAAATGTATTTTCTAGAAGCATTCAGGAAAGCATGGGAAATCATCCTTCCATCTTGATTCATAGGATCACAGAATGATATAGGTTGGAAGGGACCTGAAAGATCATCGAGTTCCAGCCCTCCCTGCCAAGGGATACCTCCCACTAGACCAGGTTCCTCAAAGTCCCCCCGGTCTGGTCTTGAACACCTCCAGGGATGGGACATCCAGGACTCCTTTGGGCAGCCTTTGCCAGTGCTTCATTTCTGAGTAACCTGGCACCATCCTGTGATCATCTGTACAAGTCAAGGGCACTCATATTACCTGGCCCTCAAGACAGAATAGTAGGCAACTCACCTGAAAGCAAAGGATGCAGCTGTGGCTGGGGGGTCTATACCGTCTGTTCCAGCAGTGACTGATACTACCACCCAGATGGAGCTGCTGAAGGGAGAGGTTGCAGTGTAGACCTCTGACTGGAGGAGATACCAAGACCTCTCTCCTAGGACATGGATAGGCTGTAGACCTACCTGCAAAAGGTAGACCCAAGTGGAGGACTTCTTGCAGCAGGAGACCGAGCTGCATGAGGCAGTGAGGAGGCTACATAGCATCAAGGAGGCTGAGAAGTTGTTAAATAGCTGGTTCCAAGTGCAGTCTGCAGTGGACTCACAACCCATGTCTTTCCATTATATTTGAGAATTCATGGCAGTCTAGTGAAGTTCCCACTGACTGGAAAAGGGGAACCAAAGGCGTAATTTTTTCAAAGAGAAAAAAGGAAGACCCAGAGGAAGTTATAGAACAGTCCCTATCATGTGATTCATAACGGCAAAAATAATTTAAGCAATGGATATTTTTTTTTCCCAAAACCATACTATTGATAATTGTTTTTTGTATTGGAAACTGATATACTTCATGGTATTTTTATGTATATGCGTGAGGGTAGGAGCACACATGTCCCACTGAAAAATGTTGTTCAAATAAGATAGATTGTCTTTCACTGTAACTGTAACATGTCACCTTGAAAACCCTAATTTTGATGTTGATGAAAAAGTTCTATCTTTGTATCCATATGGAATACATTCTACTTGTAATGGAAGGTATTGTATTTACATTACCCCTTGTAAAACTTTTTTATTTTGTCTTCTGCATTTTTGTGTTCATCTACCCATACTGACTCATTCCTGGTCAGGTCAGAAATGGAATTCCACTTTGAGCTGGAAGGCAAGTTTTGTGTAAAACTGGTTGTGCAACAGTATTCTAACACAGTGGAAAAATACACACAGATATGTAGTTAATGTAGAAGACAGACAAATATTATTTTTTATTTCAAACTTTTCATTCATTTTAATAAAAAATCCAAATTGATTAGTACCCAGAATTCTAATAAATAAATAAAAATTAATCCTACTAGATTAACATCAAAATTTCACAATTCCCAAAGTATTCTCAACCCTGTTAAAATCTTTGGGAATTTTAGTTTTAACTTTGATAGAAGCTGAATTTTATTCAGTGGCTACATGGAGAAACAGCAAGAATGAAATACCCAAGAAAGTGTTGTAATTTCAAAGGAAAGAAATGGAGATAACATTGTATGAATACAGACCAACTTTCAGTATTCAGACAGTATTAAATTGTGCTATATCTCATAAACATTATCTTTCATCTTTGATGAAAAAGTCCACTACTCAGTATAAGAGAATGAATCAGAATTTGTTTCTGTAGAACAGAATTCTGTTCTACAGAAAGCTCATAAGCAAGTCAAACATTTCTGTTCAACACATATTTCTCTATTGATTAACTTGATGAACAGTACAACTACCACATGGTGTTACTTTTGTATAACAGATTTTAGATCCTCATCTCCTTTTACAGTGGAAAAATTTAAATTGAAGCAATTAATATTTTATTTTCATGAAAAATTGCTTAATTGTACTCTCCCCTTACCAAAACACAAAAAGATATAATTTCTTAGCAACATACATTTCAGGCAAAAACTGCATTAAAAAAACCCACTTATTCAAACCCATGAAAGCATGAAAAATCAAAATGAGAGACCTGACTTCAAACCTATAGGCACAACAGGATGCATGTTAAAGAACATAACTGGACCCTTGCTGTGTTTAGACTGTGAGCTTTAGTTATGTCATGGTTTAAGCTACACTTTTAATATCCTTATACCAGATGGTTGACTGATGCATCTGTTTGATTTTTGGGGTGGTTTGTATTTGTAGGGTTTTGTTTTTTTTTTCATTAGAGTGGGATTTGTCTGTTTTCCTCTCTGTTTGTTAATACTGATTATTTTGCAACAGTGGTGTAGACTCAAAAGGAAACTGATTATATTAACACATAATTAAAACAATTATTTTGCCCAGAAAAGAAAAACAAATTCATAACTGAATGAAAAATAGACAAAAAAGAAACACTAGAAAAATCGTTGTGGAATTTCAGTAATCTACTACTCAGCAATTACATACTTATTTTAAGACTTTAATCTCATAAATTAAAAACTTTTTCATATTGCTGTATATTCAAGTCAACTTTATTGTAGATTTATCCTTCCTATTCTCCTTCAGTATTACAGCCTCCTACATTAAAAGAATTTCCATTGATTCCACTTGGCCTCTTACAAAGAATTAACTGTTTATATTAGTAAAGGGTTGGATAATAGTGATCAACATCATACATTCCCGTTAACGTTAATGGTCTCCTTTGCCACAAGAAGATTTTGAATTTATGTCCCTGAATGTTTACTGTATGTACTACTGTGTGAACGTCATACTATATTGTGAAAGAAATATTGGATATGCACAGCATTTCCACTTGTTTTTTTCTGTTTTTTACAGAGTATTTCCATGCTGTATTATTACTTCCCTGTTGTGTCTTTTCCATGTGTTTAAAGTGGAAGATGAATCCAGAACCTTAAATGTTTTCAGGCGTAGAGTCATTCCTCTTTGCTGTGCAGCACATGAATGCCATACTCTCACCTCTTCTGAAAGAAAAAGGATTTTGGGGGCAGTACTACTGCAGTTGTTCTGTTTGCACTTCCCTCGTCTCTCACAACTATTTCTACATAGACAGGGCTGGGAAACATGTCTGGTAGTTCTCTATGTTCAATAGAAACAGCTGAAGCATCTCACTGTAGTATGAATGCGTACACAGAGAAACATCACTGTAGAGACTTGTATCCTGGATTTGCTATCTTACATGTCTTAAATTAAATCTGTAGTGCTCAGGATTGCAGTCAGAATGGGCAGTACCAAATTCCTAAACTACTTCCACATGTTTACTTAGAGAAGTCTTCCTCACGACAGAGCTATCTCCTCTTAACCTTATATATGCAACCCATGTCGTCCCATAGATATAAGGAATATTGAATATTCTCCATCCCTCTCCTCTATAAACTCTTGACATAATATTAGTTATGGATCTTTTCACTACACAAGGCCCCAGAAAACCAAAAGTCACTAGACCAAATACTGGACATTGCTCGCAATCCATTGTAATTATGTTTCTACAGCTTCTCAAGTGGGGATATTTGATGCATGCCATGGGTGCCAGTGAAGGCACAAGATCTGCTGGCATCCCGCTGGGGGACTACCCTAACAGAATGAGTGAATACTGCTTTAGGCCATCTAATCCAGATGTGGGCTGGATTCTGCTTGAAGTAAGCTTCTTCTCACTTCACTAAGGCTTGTGGGAAGACCTAGTTGTTTCGCACTGGATGGGAATTCAAGGACCTGCTAATGTAGGTGATCGTGAACATAAAGGAAATAAGGAGGGACTAAGTTGACAATGTACAGTAATACAGACTGCCATGCCTAAAGAGAAACCAAAAACCTCAGAAGTGCCAGTCATTAGCACTGAAAAAATAATGCCATTTAATAGAAAAAAAAGTGAGGTTATCTTCTGAGAGTCACACAAGTGTGTGCCTATAAAATAAGTACAACTGAGTAAATTTCAACCACGCTGCACAAAAGAACATTCCATTCCAAAACTCTGTTGCCCAGAATAGTGAGCAACATGGGATTATTTATCAGAGCAAAAAGTTTTAGTATGGACACTGTTGAGCAGGGGCTCAAATAACTGCTTTGGGCAGCTGAGTATGCTATAGAGTTGTAACAGAAAACAATCTAATCTTCACTCCAGGAGAACAAACACATATATATGCTGGTTGAGTCAGCAGTGCTTTGGACGTGTGCTTGAATGACAAGTTTAAACATATTGGATAAATCTAGTAAATTGTGCTGATACAAAACTTTACCATTCTTTTTAAAGTCACGGAAAAAATGTATGCAAGACATTTTCTTCTTATTATAAATGTTGTTTCTTACTTGTATATGCTAGTTTCTCTGTTTCTGGGACTAAGATCGCAAGAGCCACATTTTCAAGTTTTTTTTCTAGCAACCTATTAACTTATCAATGAAAATTGAGACCCTCGTATGGTCAGATGAACCTAGGATTCTGGAAAACACTGCACATTGAACATCTGTACATACAGTCCCATAACTTGGAACTGTGGCACTGGTAGACATCCTGGACATCAGTACATCAGTGAAACCATATTTGTACACATCCACAGAGCATTTGGGCATTGCATACATAAGTGCAAAGATATCACTGCACTACTTTTAGGAAAGAACTGGAATGGGAAAGGTGAAGAAGTTTTATTATGTCTGTAATAGTAAAGGAAATTACGCTAGGGCTTTCTCTCTGATCCTCAAACCAATTGGCATGGCTTGGTTGCATTTATTCTGTGAGACTCTCTTAGTGCCTTCCTAGCAATCTGGATATATTCAAACTGTACTTACCTTATGATATACCCCTGATTTACACCCAGGAAAGTCTGCCAAGGTGAAAAACAGACTAGGGACTACTGCATGAATCAAATAAGGAGCATAAGAAACTGAGTTCTAGTACCCACAACAGAGGCATATTACTGTAATTCTACCCTGGATAGGATCTGCAGCTAATGTTATTGTAGCCCATGTGTCTAATGATGCTGTAATCATATGTTGAGCAAAGCAAAGAAAGGAAATCGAACTACAGTGTGAAGAAGATGAAGGAGGGGGAAAGGATGGGAGACACCTTTTATAGAAAGAGGAAATGTTTATTACTGTTGCTTATTTGCTGTCTTCTCTGCTGAGTGGCTGCAAGGGAAGAACAGGAAAGCTCAGCCTGCACTTAAACAGTATTCAGTAATAGCTGAAGTCAAGGTTAAAAGATTGCAGTGAGAGACCAATGGTTCTTTTGGGAACAAAAGAGAAACGGGAGTTGATAAAACGGGGGAGACCCTGGAAATCTAAGATGGGACAGAGTTCAGGGCTGAGGAGCTACAACAGGCATTTGAGATTTGTATGCTTAAGGGAGTGTTGAGACACAGTCAAAAGTCTTGTTTATGAGAAAAGAGGAAAATGAAGAGTTCAGGGTGCATCAAAAGAAGGATGACCAGCAGGTCAAGGGAGGTGATTTTACCCCTCTGCTTCATTCTTATGAGACCCCACATGAAGTCTCACATCTATCTCCGGAGTTCTTAGCACAGGAAGGACATGGAACTCTTGGAGGGAGTCCAGAGGAGGGTCATGAAGATGATCAGAGGACACCTTACAGCAGTTTTCCAGTATCTGCAGAAGGCCTGTAAGAAACCTGGAGGACTTTTTACAAGGTCTTGTAGTGATAGGATGAGGGACAATGGCTTCAACCTGGAAGGAGGTAGTTTTAGATTAGATATCAGGAAGAAACTTTTCTTTATGAGAGTGGAGAGGTCCAAAGAATCTGTGGAGGCCCCATCTCTCCAGATGTTCAAGGCCAGGTTAGATGGGGCTTTGAGTAACCTGGTCTAGTGAGTGGTGTCCCTGACCATGGCAAGGGGGTTGGAACTACATGATCTTTAAGGTATTTTCCAACTTAAACCATTCCATGATTCAGGATAGACAGGAAATCTCCCACTAACTGGATTTTCTTCTTTTCAAGAGTTCAGATCTGTAAAGAGGATCCCAAAATGCTTTCCTACCAGTAATACTCTACATAGGCAGACTGACCAGCCTGATAATTTTCATATTTTCAACACAGATGAGAGAAGATTCAGCTGGATGACACTTTGAGGACAGGTAAGGAAGAAATTGTATTTTCATTAGTCTAATCATCCTTTTCTGTTTTGGGGGGTGTAGGGGGGAATTTTTAAAACAAAACAAAACAAACACACTGTATTTTATGTCCATGATAAAAAGCAGTGCAGTCCAAAACAATAAATAAGATTATTTTCACTGCTGGCAAATGTTAGTATATAAAAACAGGGGAATAGTGAAACAGCCAAATCAATTTGAAATGCTTGGCTGCAAAAGTTATTTTCAAGCTGGATATACAAGAACCCAATCCCTAATCTCCTGACAATCTGTCTCCTGACATGAGCAAGAATATGCTTTCATCAATATAGAAAGTTTCCACTGAAATCTTTGAAAGAAAGATCTGAATCCAAATAGTAAAGGAAAATTGTAATGTATACATTGAATGTAGTCTTAAATGGGCTCCCACAAGTCCTCATACGCAGTCAAATAAAGGATGGATAGTTTTTTATCTATCTGTATGTTCAAAAGAAGCTGTCTTTACACCTAGTTCCTTGCCCAGATGGGATCAAATTATACAGATTTTTCAGTACAACTGACTCTATCTACAGTCCAAACCAGGATAGTGCAAGCCTGTTCTGTTCCCAAAGTAATGTGTTAGAAGTGCAGGAGTATGCCTAGAGGCTAGTCAGCCACCTGAGAGGCAGAATGCATTAACACTCTGCACAGTCGTGTCATGTCAGTGCATGTGAATTTATCTAAACAGTATCAGCACCAGAGCTGTCTTATGCCCCGGTGTTTTGGGACACAGGGGAACTGACCTATGAGTATCAGCATTTAACAGTCTAAGGCAGCTGCATAGCTTTCATCTGATCTAATTTGAGCCCCTAAAATTTTACTTTGGTCAGCGGAGAGAAGTAGGTAATTCCCAAGGATGATTCAACACATATTTAGGAGCCTAAGGTAATTAGTTTGAACTGTAACAGCTAATGCTTAGCTATCTTAATTAGATTAAGCTGTGTACGTAACTGCAAATATCTTTTGAATATAAAACAGTTTCCTGCCCTTATAACAGCTACACTTGCATCTGAAAAGTCAGTGCTAGTTCTTTCTGAAGGAATAATCACTCAACATGTAGTGTAATGAATTTTTTATAAGAATGAATAGAATTGGAGTAAAAAATTAAGGAAAGTTTTAGAAGTATCCCATAGTACATAATATTACTTTCTAAATCAGTACTCTTCATGGTGAGAGTGTGACTCAGGTCAGATAGCAATGGGCCTCTCTAAGGAATACTGTCAATAAACCTTGGTGTCAACCCTGGTGAGTTTTATATTCTTTGGGAACTGCACCTCATTACCTGGGAACTGAAATCAGGGTGGAAAATTATTTTATTTCTCCACCAGATTGAAAGAACTAACTGTTAGGAACAAACGGAGCTACCTGGTGACCTACTAGTAAAGTCGTAGTGAATGGACATTGTGCAAACAGAAGAGCAGCAAACTTTAAGTCAAGACTTTGAAAATTAAGAATTCTGTGAGAAAAAAGTGTGCAAATCTGTGCATCCTTGATAACCTGAAACAAAGAACATCTTGCTTCTATAAGGTTGTCTTTTTACTTTCTGGGTACCCTCAAACTGTACTTCATGTTGTTGAATTTAGCTACAAGAGGGTTCCACAGGGTAAAATAAGGACAGACATTACTGAAAATACACATTAACCTACACTGTTTGATCCCATCTGCTTAAGAGAAAATGTGCTTCTGATTTTGCATCCTTCACAGGGAAATATTGGCTTTGATTCGTCGTCTTCTCTTGTAAAAATAGCATGTTCATGTAATAGTTATAAATGTAACTATTTATAATGATGACATGAATTAGGTGGAGAAATGTCAATGGCTGTTGCTTGTAACAAAAAAGGTAAAATTGCGTATCATCTCACTGTGACAAGCAACATCGCAAATGGCACTTCTGGAAAAAAGATGTACAGAAGTAACTTCTTTAGGGCTGTGCGTGGTAGATTACACATACAGTTCCCCTTAACATTAACAGAAACTACACGCTTAAACTATCACAAATGTTGTTGAGATTCTTTTCTGTGTTATAAAGCAAAAGCCATTGATTTCCACCAGAAAATAAAGCTTCACAGTTAAAGGGGTAAATGGAGAACATGTTCCTGTGTTGTCAGCAGTCACAGATTGTGAAGACCAAAACAGCCATAATTTAACAGAAAAGAAAAACTAGCTTTTTCAAGCATGGCTGTAACACCTTTTTATTACAATTTACTACCAATTAAAAGTTAGTTCACTTTGTAACTGAATTTCCAGCCTCCAAATAACATCCAAATCCTCAACAAGCCTTTTCAGCCCTTTAGATGTAGATATGGGACTAAATAGCAGAAAGTAACAGTATAGCAGTGTGAAATTACAAAGCCTTCTTTATTAGTAACCAGCATCTCAAATAAAGCTTCATGCCTGAAAGCAACCTAAAAAGTGCAGTACAACTAGCAGTCACTTATCAAAGCATTAGTGCATAAAATGTATACTGTACATTTCCCTTTTCAAATGGATTTTGTAATGTTTTTCATCAAGGAGATATCTAAGCAAAATTCTGAAGTATGCCTATCCGGGCATAGCTTTCTTCAATTTACAGTGAGTTGTGGGGGTGAGGTTGAGATAGAAACAGGTAGGTTTTGTTTAGTTTATTTTTCTTTTCATATTGGAGAAAAAACTCCATCAACTTCATCTATGATATTCCCCATCTCTGTAACATCTATCTGCTTAATAATCTGCTAAAAACTCCTGAATTCAGTAACATTATTATCCCCATATTTTTATTGAAGGGAATCTGAACAAAATCTGTTTTTTCTGGGGAACATATGAAGCCTGTCAGAGATATCCATGAGCATGGATCAAGGTATCCCACTTCAGCCTTTAGGTGGCACTTAGACTCACAGCCATTTTCGTTTCTCCCTTGGCAGTTTACCAGATTTGTGGACAGTTTGGTGATGCAGACGTGGCTCCTGCAAATGAACTGCACTCTTGTGACTGACAGTTTCATTGATAATCTTGTAATCTAAAGGGAGAGAATGATGGGTGCTGCGCCCCAGTATGATATGCTCTTAGAAGCCTATATTGATTCTTCTGCTTAAAAATTGTACAACTATATTTTCAGGTGCTCTGGCTATGTGGTGTCATTGCTTAGTTGCTAGCTATTCTTTGGTTCTATAAACCAACCATATGAAGTACAAGGTGCAATCCTGAGGCTCCCACCCTAAGCGAATAAGTACTTTACATGTTCAAGAAAAGAACAATCAGGAGACAAAAATTGCAGTGCCACACAAAATATTTTTTCTTCAGTGCTTCAGCTGTAACTCTCTTTACTTGACAATTAGTTCATACTAACTGTATGGTTACAACACGGACACAACTGGAGTCAGAAACATTGTAAACTTGAGGACCTATAGTTTCTTCTTGTCACTACCTTTATGTTTTTAAACCTAATTATGCTCATATAATTAAAAAAGGTATCCTGTGAGTTGCTCTGATATGTTAGCTTCTGCATTTATGAACAAAACAAGAAAAGAGTTAGGGTTGTTCAATGTATGCCTCTGAAATGGGAAAATCAAAGTCACAATCTCTCTGAAATTGATCTTCTCATTGTACAACATGATAACAGCAACAACACCAATTTGAAAAGGCAGACATGCTATCTAATAGTAATTAATGGAAGATTATTTTTTCATTTCATATTTTTCATGTTTTTCCAGTAATTCAGGTAGTAGTTTCTCCTCAGTCAGAAATGTGTCTGCACAAAACACAATCTGAAGGCATAGTAAATAGAAAAAAATTACCACAAATTATAGATAACTTCTGGTTCAGTGATGATATATATTAACAACAGCCACTTCTTAATTCAACACTTTCCAATTCAGTCTTCCTGCTTATAAGTTAATACTGTCACAACATGACAGAATAAACCTGAGCAACAAGGATAAACCTGTCTTCCTAACTGTCCTCGCATCATTCTCTAGCTCTGTCCCCTTTGCTCTGTGCAGGCATAGCAGGAGAGTAATCCATGGACTGCTTGGGAAATGAGATATTCTATTTTATCTCCATTCCTAGTAAAATTCCCATTACACAGGTCTAAGGCGTTGCTGGTCATGCCTTGTCTAGCTGGGTTCAATTAAATCATAATTCTGCACATTTTTCAAACCTGGGTTAAAGATCCTGTTACTCCGACATGATAAATTGCCATTGTTTAGACAGCATAACCTCAGCAACTCAGTTCAGTCACATCTTGTCTATCAATAAAGCCCTAGACTCCCCATGCAACTCAAAAAATCGCCAATTTTACACTTGATTTTCCATGTGCTCTACTCTGTAGATTTCATACTTCTTGTCCATCTTTATACTTTTTGCAGAATTATTTTGGATAATATCATTAATAATCACGCTATTAAAAAATTCCCTTGGTTTAAAGAGTATAATCCTTAAGTCAGATACCAAGGCTTTTGAGTTTACTTGCCTCCAGATCAGTGTTTTTTACATGTTAGCTTTCTCTTTTTACATGTTACAGCTTACATCCCTTGCAGCAAAGAAGGTAAACTCCATAGAGGACTATGTCAGCAGACATGAGACATGTTGAGGTTGATTCTTCCCTTCTGTTCACACTTGTGGTATAACATTTGGATTCTCCACTTGTATCACAATACAAAAAAGAAAAACATACAAGTGGTACCAGGGGAGGGCCACCAATATTGTGGAGAAGAATCAACAAAATAGATAGCTTAAGAATGGGTAGCTGAGGGGAGATATTATAGCCATTGGAAGCTACCTCAATGGATGATACAGATAAGATGATGTCAGATTTCTTGGAGGAAGACAGAGAAAGAATGAGCAGCATCTGTCAAAAGCATAAGAAGAGAAATTCCAGTTATGATTTAGGATTTACTTTTCACCACAAGGGCAGACAAACACTGCAACAGGTTGCCCCAAGGAGGTTGTGAACTCTCCATTCTTGGGAACCATTGAAGGTTGAGTGGACAATGCCCCATGTAACCTGGTCTAGGTTGGCACTATTTTAAGGAGGGATAAAACTAAATGATCTCCAGAGGTGACTTCCAGCCTAAACTGTTCTATGAATCTAAACGCTAGAGTGATCCATACACAGTGATTCACTGTACCAGACAATTGGCTTTAGCAGCATACACGTAAACTACTCCGGAACAAATCTGGCACGGATGAAGTAATCCTGAGAGTGAAAACATCTTCCAGTAATAAAAGTAGTTTAAGGATCTGTATGGGATTATCAGGGAGACAAGACAGTCTGCAGGACTGATGTGGTAAAAAGTGACACAACCAGAACTGAGTTGGCAAGTTAAAAATGTGGAAACTGCTGGGCCTCTGCAGTCATCAGTGAAAGTCACACGAGAAGGAAACTAGAGGATTTTTTAAATCAGTACATTAGCTTGTATTTTCTTCCAAAGTAAATATGACAAACTGCTTTGCAAAATATCCCTATTAAAGTCATGATTCAAACTCAAACTATAAAGACTTGTAGAGGAGGAAAATAATGTTTGAGATAGAATTATGATAATATTTATGTGTTGGAATTAAGCTGTGTTTCTAACTCCGTATTCATATAGAAATGTTTGGAAGACTTAAATATTTATTTTAGAGAATAGAAACAAGACCCAAATAGGCCCCTTAGGTGCTTCCAATTTAGATTTCATGATATCTAAAATTAGCCTCATGGGTGGTTCAATTAATGCAGTCTGACATCCAGGCCCTGTAAAAGGCATACGATGAAAGAGACATTCTGCAAACAGCACAGAACAGTTTGCTGGCACCCAGACTACATGAGTTAGATGTTCATACTAAATACACACAGAAGGCCCATAACTGGAGTTCCCTTCTGTCAGAAGACACCTCACGTGGCATGACTCTTATGTTGGAACATAGTAAAGGAAAGAACTTCTAAGGTTGATGCCAGCCTTTTCTTATGAAATACTTAAGCGTTGCAGGAGGAATACAGTACTCTCGAAAGAAGATGTCTTGGATTATTATGTGTTTTTTATCTAATATTATCTGTAATGGGTTTTGCAGCTACTCAAGCAAGAGTCTTCAGGATTGCTTTTTTTCCAAAAGAAATGCCAAGATTCCATCAAAATTTAGTTAAATAAAGTTAGAAATAAGATTTATATTATGACTTATTTTTAGTACCTTTCTTGAAGAAAAGCTTTAATTGAAGAAAGAATTGTTGTGCTACTGTACCCTCCTTTATAATACAGAGTGTAGAATGCCAGCTATTAAGTCTTACGTCAATAATTTCTGGCTGAAATATTTAATTGCTTTAAAAAAGAAAAAGCAACACTTAAAATTTCTCAGGACATCCTTAATATTATGAAATGCTCCCATTGTAACATACAGATTTGATTTGCCTAGCTTGTTTTCAAATATTAGACATTCTTGACCTTTGATAAGTTTTATTGGCTGTGAAAGTGGGTCTAAGATTATTCCTCATTACGGAAAATACTATTTATGTGCTTTGTCTTTTAGCCATGTATTTGAAGCCACGGAGCTGTATTTGGAATGGTTGTACCTTGGCATCCTTTCTCACTCTGTGGTTATTTGATTCCAAATTACTGTAACTTAGTTGTCTACTGTTAAAATGTCAGTGTGCTTTCTGATATGTTTTTGGCCTGGGACATCTAGCATTCTCTCAAATAAGTCCTTCAATTTGAAATCTGCCAAATGGTTTGGTACACACAAATTAAATGCAATCATCCCGGACTTTTGATCTTAAGAGAGTTCAGTGTCATTGACTCAACAGGTATTTTTCTTGCAGCCAGAAAATAAGTACCTATAAATTTATCCCTGTATGTAGTCAGGTGCTTGGGGAAAAAAAGAACAACAAACCAAAACCACACTGCAAAACAAAAACAAGCAAACAAATAAACAAATAAAAACCTCTCCAAGGTATTTATGGGTAATGTACAGTACTTCTCTTCCTTGTCTAAATAATGATGATGGATAATTGTTGTTAAATGTGTGAGCTAAATTGCCCACCTACCCCCAAATAAATGCATGCTGGAAAGGTTTATCAGAGTCAGAATAGTATAAAGTCAGAATTTTATCATTTGCACTGTCACAATTAGAAGGACCAACTATTTTGTCCCTGTGAAAACCCTGAATTTATACAGTCCCTCATACATCAGTTTTACTATATTTTAAACTGCTGCATTGCCAGCTTTGCAAATAGCACATATTTCAAACAAATTCTCCCCATGGGCTCTCGTCACTGCATCCAGGAATCCAAGAGGTCTTCAAACTCCCTTTAGGCTTCACCTAAACAGCACCAAGATCAGCCTGCCTGTGGCTACACAGCCCAATCTAACTGTTGTGAATTTGGTGTATGAGTCACTCAATAAAAACATTGGATCTTCAATTAATCAGTGACTAACTTCAGTCCATGAAGCAAAGTGTCCTGTAGTATCCAAGATCTTTGTATCACCATGACTTGGAATTGAAAGTTTGGGAAATTAGACAAATGCTTTTAATCAGTAAGCTTTCACAAGGTTTTTGAATATGAGAACAATGTCAGACCCCCAAATGTACTGAAAGGGGTAGAGTCTGAAAAATGTTAATGTCTTTATATATTCACATACTTAATGCACAAAGGAGCAATATTGATTGAGAGTATTTCTTTAATAATAATGCCATGCAGCAGAGTAGAGGTGACATATAAATTGTCTTTTCTTCACTTGATATGAAAATGGATTTTGCTATTATGAGGCATTGTTTCTATTCAGTAGGCAGTTCACAGATGAATGCATTAAGAACTGAGTTATCACAGAATAATGGTGACATCAACATGTTTCACTTTGTAAGATTGTACAATAAGATTTTTTCTGAATAAACAACACTGATTTAATGCATTTCACAAATGCTCTAACTTTGAAAGATTTATATAGTCAGTATTTTAAGATGTGGGTTAACTGAAACCTTTTTGCAGCTAAAATTAAAGAAATGACCTTTGCTTTTGTAGACCTTAGTACTTAGTATAAGGTACCACAAATACCTAATAGGTAGAACTTAATTTTATTTCTTTACTCTTAATAGTTTTACAAACTAATTGGCATTTTGCCTTTTTGTTTGTTTGTTTGTTTATTTCTGTCTTATTTAATATTCAGCAAGTTTTATTATTATTATTATTTTAAGATTTGGTTTGCTTTTTCTTGTTTGCTTGGCTTTTTAAAAAATCTAAGTTTGAGGACCATGCTATGGAATTTCTTGTACAGAGTTGATTTTCATGTCCAAAGCAAAATTATAGATCAATTAGCTTGCATACATAAGCTCTAAGCACAATTAAATGCCGCCTTTAATAGGTAGAACAATATTTATTAACACATATGTTTTTCTCTCTGCCTATTTTTGGAGGATATTCTTAGTGAAAGACCTAACCTGTTGTATGTACTGGCAGTCTGTTGTCAAAATGCTTTGCACCCCTACTTAAAATGTACTAAAAATACTGAAGTTTGTACTGCCTATGCAACGTGAAAACTTAGACACATTTCTCTCTGGTGACTTTCCAGGGCCCAAATTTTCATTTATAATACCTGATCTAAATTTTAAAAACACAGTTATATTTTGCATAAGTTAAAAAAATACAAAACAAATTATGGAAGATAATTTTGCCTTATTAGGTGTTGCTCTTTCTGAAGACCTAAGACATTTCAATAAAGATAATTTTGAATAATCTTTCAAATTCCCATGTTATATCTCCTCCTACAGTCACAGGTTTAGACCACTAATGATTATATTATGCTTACCTCAATATGCAGTAGTTTTACCATGTGTAAACTGAGCACAAATTCTGTCATATCTTTGCAGGGGACAGCAAGTTTCTGGGAAACTTATCACAGCATGAATTTAGAAAATTTAGAAAATTAGTTTCACAATCTGTTGCAGTCCGATTCTCCTAAGTGATGAGTCAGTCCCTGTGATGGTGAACAGTAGCTGCTATTTGCTTCCCATGTTACTTACATTTAGCCCTGTGTGTTCACTAAGATTTTGAGGTCAAAATGAAATAACAAAGTAATTGGACTTTTCTCTTCTTACTTGGTTTCATAAGGAGTTCAAAAACAAAACCTTTCTTATATATCATACTAATCTCGTATTATTTATATCCAAAATAAAAGAAAGAGACCCAGGGACCCAATGCCTTCTTTGCCTTGGTCTTTCCTAGCAAAACCTGTTCTCAGCTTTGCCAAGTTCAAGTGGTTAAACACTGAAATACACTGTCCAGAAAGGCAGAAGAACATCCATCCTTGGAAATATTTCAAACAAGGCCCAAAGCAACCTGTTCTGACTTTGAAGTTGGTCCTGCTTGGAGCAGGGGTTTGGATCAACCTTCGTCACCTGTCAGACTTCCAGAAGCAATTCCATTCTGATTCCTTCAGAGAAACCCATATCAACAGTGCTAAGGGCTAACCTATTGACACATAAAGGCAGGGACAAAGGCTCCTTTGGAAACAAAGGCTGTAGACATATATTCCTGATGAATTGTCCTTATTTTTAACATAATCACCTTCTGAGTTAGAGTCATATCCGTAATGTACACCAAATTGGTAAGCACCAATCAGTGGACTGAGACAGTTTACAAGAAATGAAAGAAGGGGAATGAACCAGAAGAAAGAGGACAATACGATAAAAAGGGAAGATGTAAGTTGAAGAGGTTAAAAAAGGGGGTTGGGGAGGTGGGTAATTTGACAGAAAGAAAGGGAAATCAACACGAAACTGCAAATAGATGGTAAATAATAGTGCCCAGCTAGAAAAGAAGAATATAAAGCATTAAATGGAAATTGCTCACTGTTATCACCTTTGCATCATAATCTTTGTAGCTGCAGAACTCAGAATTGCAGTACATTTCCTTACTGTTTCTGTTATTATCACCCTTTTTTAATCCACTCTCTACCTGCCTATCTTATTACACTTTCATTCCAAAACTTGGCCTTTGTAGCCTTTGACTGGCTGATCTGGCTTGGTCTCACTTAATGTAATGCTCCACCTTCTTTTTCATCTTTTCCCATGGATCAGATATGTCACTATATATTGCTGTATATAAGAAAATATATATAGTTACTGGGTTCTAACACTACCTTCCAATTCTAAATTTAGTATGTCTATTTCAGAGTCTGAAAGACCTGAGACAACATTATCAGTACTGTCTGGATCCTTAATGGTATTCACACAATATACATGAGATGAGATTTAAGATGTTACTACTGGAATAGCTGAAATATTAAAAATTCTAATATGCACTACACTTATTTTCTTCACCTTGATCTCTTTTTGTTTAGGTGGTTCAAATGCACCAAACACATTCCCTGGATATATCTTCACTTATTTGAGGCTTAATCACATTAAAAGGAGATTTACTTTCCTGGTGCGTTTACTGCTAATCTCAGATTATCACATGCATAGAAATAAAAGAAAGATAAATTAGGACATGTATCTATCTGAGTAATATCTGCCACATAGGAAGCCATATATCAGTCATATTGATATAATAGATGATAACTTGATCTCAAAGATATTTACTTAGTATGCGTAACTATAAACATTTACTCACAAGAGCTGAGCTCATTAAAGCTACGTTTGAAGACCCAAACTCTACTTAAGAAGAGAAAGATAGTATGATTACTACTAGAAGACAGAGACAAATACTAAAATCTGTTTATAACTCCAGAGATTTAGTACTGTGCATTTGTTATTGCCATGTTTCTACTTGGCTCCAGCTAACGAAGTCCCTTTCAGGAGCAGAACGGATGCCTTCCACTTATAGAATCATAGGATGGTTAGAGTTGGAAGAGACCTCAAAGATCATCGAGTTCCACCCTCCCTGCCATGGGCAGGGTCTTGCTGGGGTACAGTATGTGTAAACCACATCCATACTTGTAGACTAAGCAATGTTGGACTTACTGTCTCGTCCTCAGGCCAGGTCATGTGCCAACTACTACTTTGTACAAAAGGACTGGTTGGATTAACACCAGGTGGCTCCAGTCCTACCCACGGTAGGGACTGTTCAAATAATTTAGCAGTCTAGATCTGAGTGTTCCACTGCCCATGCAAACCATCAGTTCACTTTACTAATAGCTCTAATATGCCAATTATATTTGTGTCTATAACTATTGATTTAACAACAAATTGGGGCCAAATGTACATTTTTCTGTCTAAATTCCTGTGTTTCTCATAGTGAACCAGGAGTTGAGGATTTCTGGGTACTGTCTATCTCATCTGGAAATAAACATCCTGATGTGCTAGACAGATTGGCTTTTCTGTTGCTTTCATTGACTATGAAGGGAGATGAAGTTGTTTGTCAGAGATATCAAAGTATATGCAGCAGATTCCTAAACTTCAATACAGTTAATCTCACTCTGATTACTTATAGGTGATATCACACATGTTTCAGTTTCTGCAGAGTTGGAAAGAAATTGCATGAGATCATGAACACATGCTGCTAATACTGGAAAGCTTGAGTCAAAAGCTTTGCTTATTTACATTGTTTAATGCTTTGCTGAATTTAGATAAACTGTCTGTTGGGAATAAATCAATGTGAAAGGTATCATTTCATTCTATCACATATGATGGAAAGAAAGAAAATGGCAGGAACTTAGGAAAAAGAATTGCTATATTTTAAGAGGTGGTTGTCAATGGTTCGTAAGGTGTGTCCCTTCTAATCCTATTGACTGAAGTATAACACATTTGCAGTCACTGTCAAAAGGGTAGCTTATGGTCTTACCTCACATTTAAGAGAGAACAGTTCTGCAGTCTGTAACTGCTGTAACTATACCAACGAAATGTTTCTATAGAGACTTGTTGATTATATTCCCAAATGTTATATCAACAGTACTTAAATAAACTTCAGAGTGAAAAATAGAATTATGTTTGGTATGCATAGGTATATTCACTAGGATGTCCATACTATATAATGACAGTCACAGAGTCTTTTTCCTCAAATTCTGTTTTACTCCCAGGAAAGAGATGGATAAGAAGCCTACACTGGATTGCACAAGCAAAATTAGGATCACAGGGAATGAAATCCATCTCTCATGTTAAATGGATTGTGAAAAAATGAGCATAGGACTTGAATCAGAAATAGGTTTTGCTCATATCACTCTTCCAAGCTAAAAAAGCAGTCCAAAGACCAGGTAAACATTACATAAGTAATTCCAAATATTATTTTCCAGCTGCTGCTGGGGAAATAAAATTTAGCCAAAAAGTTATAGCAGTCACTGTAGCCCAAATTTTAAACACAGAAAAAGAAACAAAAAGAAGGAAAGCATGGATTGAAGCAGTCAGAAGCAAGGGAATGTCGATATTACTGTCTTCAAAGCAAATATAGTGAGACACCCCTTTTTGTATATGGTATTTGATGCAGTCTTTAATTACAGGTTCAAGCAGTATTTTTTTTCTTTTCTGTTGCTTTCAGCGCAGAGAATGGCAACTGTCCATGCAATGAGCAACTATTCAATAGCTGCTTTCTTGCTTACGCTCAATGAGTTGTTCAGTGTACTACTTACTGCATGTTATTTAAACCCTGCTCTGAATACAGAGTTTTTCATTTCCTGTGGCTTTTCTTCTGGTACTCATCAGTGTAGTATCTGAGTGCTGTGCTTAGACTAATGACTTTACTTCCACAACCATCTGATGAAATTATCATCCCCATTTTACAGATTGAGAACGGAGGCACACAGTTACAAACATCCAAAGTGCCCACTAATTTTCTTATTCAATCAGAGGTACACAGAACTTGATTTTGTGGAGTACTAAGAATTACACAGCAGATTAGATGTTCAAAGCAGCATCCCACAGACAGCCGTGGCAGCTGTGAGTGTACACAATTTCTGCAAATCAGACCCTAGAGCCTCAATGCAGCCAGTTAGAAAATAAGGATCACACAATTACATTTGTCTACATGGTACGTTACAGATCAGTGAGAGATATACTGGCTGGGAATGAACGATTTCGATACAAGAAGCAGCATAGTTGTGCTAGTACAACATTCTAACTTAACTATTTAGTTCTGAGAAGCAGGGTGTTATAAGCTTGCTGTATCATTTTGCTACTTCCCTCCCAAGACCTTCTCACCCCATCTCATGGCCTCTTGCCTTACTCACTATACACCTGATGTCTTCTGCAGCAAATGATTCTAGAGGGCCTATGACAATGACAAGGAGGGCTTTTTGCAGCTGGATAGTCCTGATCTATTCCCCAAGGTGCATCCTTCCCTACCCTGAATGAAGCAATGCTCAGTGGAGAAAAAATAGTATATAATTATCTAACTATATCAAAAAGCCTAGGCACTAGTAAGACAAATTTCTTTGAGTGCTTTATGGACAGCTCTTCTGAGTAAACTACCTTCAATAAAAAAAAAAAAAAAAAAAGAAAATTCACGTTCTTCTCCTAGTGAAACAACCAGTCTGCTACTACAAACACCTGTGGATGATTTTAGACCAAATGATTCAGGCTTGGCAAAATTATCAGCAACTGTAATGCAATCCCACATTTAGCTATCTTGAAATTTAATTTAACTTAATTTTTAAGTGTTAGAACCGCATTTGATATTTTTGGCACATTAGACGTAGCCATTTGATATGGAGTGATACTTACTGAGACACAGCAATCATCATTACAAAATAAGGATATAAACATCTAGTTCAAACAAACACATCTAATTGCTTGGTTAATGGTGATCTAAATGATAACTGTAATTAAATATTATACCTTCTTAAGTATGTCTGGATGGAAGTACTGTAAATAATGTGTGTTTTCATAATGAGAAAAAAATGAAGTTATTCTTTATTTTCATCTAAAATTCTTGTTAAAAAATTAAAGTGATCAGTAGAAAAGACATTGTTCCATGCTTCATTTTTCATTTTTTATCTTAGAATCTTATCACATATGAACACGGAGTTTTCAATCTTGCTTCTTTTTTTCCTCTGATCTTAAATCAGGAAGCTAGCAAATGTGCAAAGCAAATTCATGAATTTTAAACATGAGACTGACTAGGAGCTTAGCTAAGGTGTTGGCCTTTTCATTGTTTGAAATTCATCAGGTATCTGTTCCAGAGCAGTTTTAGGCAGGAGGATCATAAGGATTATCTAACTCCAGACTACATTATTAAAACAGAGGAATTTCCAGCACTTAACAGCACTGTTAGTTTCAGAATTTGGGACCATTAAGGAAAAATATTTCAAATACACGTTAAAATATTGTTGATTGTCACTGCAAATGCAAAAAACCAGCAAATAAACACATTTTCAAGGATAAGAGAAGTAGAAGGACTTATCACAGGTAATAAAAACTTAGTTATATCAAAATCTACTGCACTAAAAAGCAGACATGTCTTTGGGCAGAACACAGCCCAGGTTATTCAGACATCTCACATGACATACAGTCTTACCAAATTCTTAAGTTCCTGCCTTGAGGGTGAGTTGTGCTATATGATCCAGTCTCCTTGCCATATACTTAATGGACAGAGAAAGAAACTGCTGAAAATATTCAGGAAGGAGATCTCCCGTCCCATTTTGTGTTCCTTCCTCTTCATATCAGATATATCTGTACATATTCAAATATACATCCACTCCTTGTGGAGAGTAACAGGAATCAAGAAGAAATACTAGGTGAAAAGGATTTCTAAGATGAGTAGAAGCCACCCAATTAATGAAGATGCCTACAGGGTTTAGCACTGATGTGCAGCAGGTAGACTATATTATTATCTGGAATTTGAGTGTGTTTCACAATTCTAAAAATTTAGTCAGTGTTCAGGACACACACACATGCTTATTTGCATTTAGAAACACTTATTAATAGCAAAAAGTGAGTCTGAATATGAGCAAGATTATGAAATATTACTGAAATAACAGATGACTAAACCACGAATACACAAAACGACATACTTAAAGATGTATTTTGATATTTACAATTCCTTAGTGCTTCCTGTCAGCTTTCTCAGTAATTTTGTTTTGACTTTACCCCAGCTGTTGGGGATGTAGTGTAACATAGCTAGTATTTAATGTCTTATTTCCTGCACTTGGGAGATAAGGAAGTTAGCAGCTGGATACTCAACTGTGGTTATGAATGGGCCTTGACAGGCTGCCTGGGTCAGGAGGTGAGATGGAGCAAAGTTGTGGAAAATAAACTGGGAAATTGGAGGTATTCTGTAGGAAAAGTTAGGAAGAAGACCTTACAGCTAATTAGAAGAGCAGTTATAACCTGCATTTTAGAAAGGCTGGTGTACCTGGAGGAGCAGGGTAGTTGTCAGAGAAAAGGTACCCTCTTTCCCTCCTTACACTTCTGTGTGTACTGTTGCTGGTGTTCCCCTGTGGCAACAAAAAAAAAACTTAAAAAGAGAAACTGCTAACTGCAAATTCAGCCCCTGGGAGTGATTGCTCCATAGAGTGGAGTTTCTTTATGAATTAAACCCTCTTGGCTCCATGCTGTAGAGAATGACTCCCAGATGTCAAGAATCTTCTGGAAACCTGCCTTCCACCCACTGTTTATGACACTGTGAAAATGCTGAGGAAGTGCTCATTTAAAACTGATACGTCTGTGAGCTCATATTTGGCATGCTGCAGTGCTGAAACAAATTCATTCATAGGTATTAAATATACTGAGATAAGGAATATATGAAGTGCACTGTGTGCCTTATTAATCAGATAGAAGAGACACGATTACAAAAAAAAAGAAGAGATGCCTAGAGAGGTAGTACGAAGGAAGAAAATGTGAATTAAGGTTACAGAAAACACCACACTTAGCACCAATAATCTGGGCAAAATGGGAAGTTATGTACTCCCAAACTGTTCATGCACTTTTGGAAATTCTACTCCAGTGTGTCTGTGTGCATGTTTACATTCAAATAAATAGTATTTTTATCACAGTGAAGTAAAAAAAAAAAAAAGAGCTCTTTCCCATTCCCGAAGGATTTTTTGTGTTTTGTAGATACCAGATATACACTTTATGTAATACAAATCGGTGTAAGTAAACATTCATTCTGAATTCTTTGGGACATTTCAATTCCTTTGTGTTGTTCGTATGTTAACAAAAAAAGGCCCTAGTCATCTGCAGCCAACAAAACCAAGACAGCATTGTAAGTTAGAAAATGAAACAGAAGTACATTAGAATAAACACATTTCTACTCTGAAATTATTTAGATGTTGTGTGGCCATTACAGGTGTTAACAGTGTCATTGAATGAAGTTACGTTCCACCTTTCTTTTATTTCTTTAATCTGTTGGAGTTTTCCCACACACAATCTGTGCTGCAGTTATAAAAAGCAGTATGTTCTAGAATGTGATAGTTTGAGTAGACAGTTGTTTATTGAGCTGCACAGCTCTTCTACAAAAAAAAGTCCAAGGCATGAGCTGAAATTTTTCAAAATGTGAAAATCTCCTTTAATTCTCTTTCCTCCATTACTCTACCTTTCTTACAGGAAGGGCTAACTTTTTACAGACCATTCATCCTCTGCAGTGAGTTCAGCACTAGAAGCTTAGAAGTGAAACACAACATTTATCAACATCTTGGTGTGTGTTTGACAAACTACATATACCAAGAATTCTTCTAGTGTCAGGATGGACTCACTCAGAAAATCACGTCTCTCTGAAATGAAGAGGGAAATTAATTTTTAAGAGAATCATTCACTCACTGGTTGTACTAAAGAATGAGCTCAAAAGCTTTCTTAAATGGTTAGGTTAAAAGGCATCTTTTTTTTTTTGTTTATATTTTTGTTTCATTTAGCTGCAGATATTACTAAGTCCACTCCAACATCAAAGCATTACCGGTGAGGTCTCGTAGGCATATGGAGCTCTTAGAGATGAAAGTTCTTCTATTGAGGTCTGCCATGAGAGGCTGGTATCTGCTTTGGTATTGATGCCATCATTTACCATCCCTAAGGTACTGGTTGGATTCAGACAAATATATTTCAGTATAAATGAAAAACTTTCAGCAACTAGTATGTATTCCACACATTGTTCTCCATGTGTTGGAATATCTTGCTGTAGAAGACCTGTCTACATAGGTTAAACTGTGTCAGCCATTGAGCCATGAAGTCAATTAAAGGTCTATTGATAAACTAATAGGAACCACTTGAAAGAAAGACATTTATAGTTGATTTTGAATAGTAATTTGTCAAGCATATTTTAATATGTCAGACTGCTTTCTCTTGAATGCAAAATGCTTAGTTTTGTTGACATGAGGGTTATAACATAATGGACTGCAGTAAAAACCTTTTTTCCTGACTGTATATCTATTAGTATTGTGAATTATTTTATATTCTTTACAGTTTAGCTTTATAAAGCATTGCTTTGTAAGCACTCCCACGCATATACCCACATGCACAGCCAGAGCTGACCCTTGTAGCTATGAATATTTGGCAAGGAGATGATTGGGTGATTCACTTTTGATAGACTGCCCCAGTTTGAAGTAAAAGAGAATCAACTTTCTTTTTCAGAACTCTGAAATTAACAGCATATTGTGGAGAAAACTGCTCATTCTCAGAGAGTTAGAAAAGGCCTATCTAAGACGTAATATTACAGAACAGAAAGTTAGTTCTGTTTTATTTCAAACCAGGATGTAGACCAGAAAGTTCAGTTTAGATAAACTTCTCTTTTACAAATTAAACATATTTGTTCTTATTCTCTAGAGAATTAAAATTAGTAACTTTAAAATATGAAAAATTCAGCCATGGGAAAAAATGAAATATAAAATGAATGTAAAACACAAAATTTACAAAACCAGCTGTTGAAATCAGGAAAAGCTGTGTCTGGGTCATACTCGCATCTGACTAATTGGGCTTTAACCAACTGTAAAATTCCCTGTACAGAAAGCTTTTTGCAAACTGAGGACGTTATGACATTCTTAAGTCAAAGATGTTCTCATGAACACCAAAGAAAGTGGGAAGGCGAGAACAAGCTAATATATTAAAGCATTTTTTTCACAACAAAATATTCCTGATCCCTATTAAAGTAACATAAAATTTGTGAAAAAGGGGAAAAAATGGAAAGTGGTGATCTATGATAGATATATATATATACAGATATTAATATAACACTGCCTGCGTGCATGTATGTATACATAATTGTTTATGTATTTATGTATATATATATAAATGGAATGTATATTGGTATATATTTATGTTTTATGTGTTTATGAATATTTTGCATTACTATAACAATAAAGTTGCAGTCTGGAGCTCAGAAAGCAGCTGAAGTACAGAATTCAGGAAAGTGAGTGTGTTACAGGAAACTATTACTTTGTGTTCACTCTATTCTTACAATATTTTTTTAAGCATCTGCATCTGGCTGTATTCAAAGTCAGGATATTGGTAGATACTAGGTCTGAATCAGCACTGCTATTCCTATATTCTCTTGTAAATAATTTTTATTTTAATAGCTCAGAGTAAGATCCTTATAATAATAAATTTTTGTTACTTAGTGACTGGGTTCTTCAAATCCTGTCCCAACATGAGACAAATGTTTCAGTTGTGACTTACATTTCAGTTCTTGAAAACCAGATCTTGTTTATATAGGTCTTCAAACAAGGATGATGTCTTTTCCTGTGTGGCTCTAATCACTATGTCATATTGATTCAGCCATGTATCAGGTGTAGTTAAAAGTTATTACATGCAACCACAGGACTTGCCCTTTATTTCCTACTCATGTCCTTGCCACAGGAATGTATTCCCATATAATCGTGACATGCTATAATTCTTTCTTACAAAATGGGCTTTCCTTCATTTTCCCTGGCTTCAGATGAATATTGTTCTGCCAGTTTGTCTGTAAAAGGCCTATCATTTGTTTGTTATTTTGGCTGCTTATGAGGTTGCTTGTTAGCCTCAGATTGATATTGTTCATTATTTAAAACAGTTAATGCCGTATCTCTGAGATCAGGCTCATGGAGCCTTATTCTGTGTGATTGCATGCCATCTTTCCAGATTGTCTTCTACATGTCTTTTTTTTTTTTTTTTCCTTTTCTCCTTTCTTCCTCCATTAATGAAAACTACAGTGGTGTTCTCAAAACGCAAAATTGAAAAAAATTATCTTAACTTAGTAGTGATTTCACTGTTAATCTGATTAGTGAAGATAACCCTATAAAGATGGTACTCCTCCAGCTGAGATATTCTGACCTGGAGGATCTTTTTCCACACACAGAGATCTTTTCTATGTCAGCAAGATGATTAGTTAGAACTAAATATCTTCCAGTTGTCTATTTAGATTATCCATCAGTAAAAATTTTGCATATATATACACACATACAAATGAACAAATAAATGTATACTTTTTGTGTGCATGAAACTGTAACAAAATTACAGACTCTACAACAGTAATTTTTAAAAAAAATTCATAAACATTTTGTTTCATTAAGATGAGAATCTTCGAGGGTAGAACTTAAAAAATTGGATACACAAGACTTTTCATCCTCTGACTAAATTCAAGCTCTGTGTTCAAAACTGTACATAGTTATGAATATGCAATATACTTTTTTCCTTTCTTTTTAAACCTGAATCAACACAGCCATGCTGTCTTCATTCAGTGCTGCAAACATTTCTTATTTCATAAAGAGATCTTCTAAATTTTAAGTAACTTGTATATTCTTAAAAGATAGAAAAATGGGTGGTATTCACCACGTAAATTTGCAGACAGTAGTAGGAGACTTTGGTCTTTTACTCCTGCTGACACACACTAATCAGGAAAAAGAAGAAGGGATATTGTTAGCAATAATCCTGAGCTCTATGTGGATACAAGAAATAACATGACATTATTGGGTCTTCTAAGCCAACCATGAATAGCAAGTTGCACGGATATAGGTTAAAAAAAAATGAGGGGATAGTCTTACAAGATCCTTCCCGGATTTGTCTCTTTCTTCAATAATTCAGATGAATAGATTGTTACCAAGCTCCATGCTAGCTAGTCATTCTTATTTTCAAGATAAAGATTAAATTTTCCCTTTTACTAAAGAATCACAAAATCAAAAAGAATAGCTGTCCTGGTTTGAAGTAAAACAGAACCAACTTTCTGTTCAGTAATTTTACATTTTATCTAAGTTTCTTCTTACTCTCTGCAATTAACAGGATATTTTGCTGTTAGAGTGTTAAAACCTGTGTTTATAGTTGATGCCAAGGAATGGTATCCAGAGAGGCTCTTGCTTATACTTATTGCTATAACAGCCAAGGTCAGCTAATTTTGTTATTTGCCTTGGTGGAGGATTGGAAATGGAAAATAATAGAGAGATCCCACCTGCAGGGTAGATTGGAGAGGACAGGTGACCCCAAACTGACCATCAGGCGCATCTCATCTGCCTCATACTTAGTATAAAAGCTGAGGGATCAAAGGGTCAGCCCTCTTTCTTCAGTGGCTGGCATCTGAAAAGGATTCTGTCTGTTTATTTGCCTTTGATCCCGTTCCCGTGATTCCTGATTCTGAATCTGGAATCCAGTCTGGGACTTCCCCAGCACCTGCTGGTGATATCATCCTGGGAGCTTGATACAGTTTTGTATGTAATTTATTTATTTCATCCGCCATCCAGAGGGACCTGGACAGGCTTGAGAGGTGGGCTAATGCAAATGGCATGAAGTTCAACCAAGCCAAGTGCAGAGTCCTACACCTGGGANGACGAGGGGTAATGGTTTTAAATTGGAAGAGGGGAGATTTAGATTAGATATTAGGAAGAAGTTCTTTACTGTGAGGGTGGTGAGGAACTGGAACAGGTTGCCCAGGGAAGTTGTTGATGCCTCATCCCTGGAAGTGTTTAAGGCCAGGTTGGATGGGGCTTTGAGCAACTTGCTCTAGGGAAAGGTGTCCCTGCCCAGGGCAGGAAGGTTGGAACTTGATGATCTTTAAGGTCCCTTCCAACTCTAACCATCCTATGATTCTATGATTATTTCCTTTTTATTTTATTATTACTATTTTATTAAAGTAGTTTAGTTCCTTCTAAACTTGTAAATCTCTTTATCCATCCTACTCTTCTCCCTGAAATGAGAGGTTGGGGGAAAGCATTCGTTGCCAGTCATTGGCCAATTCAGCCTAAACCACAGCAATAGCTGTTGTTGGAAGAGAACTCTGGAGATCATGTAGTCTAGCCCAAAGTTGGAACTGTTAGTTAACCAGATTTTAACACTGTGCCAATCATCTTAATTTTGTGTTACAGTACCTAATCAAAGTGAGTACCTCACAAAATTGTGAGTACATTATTTAAATTTAAATTATTTAAATCCAGTTGCTTTTATTAATTATGTTTGTTATCTCATCTTTCATAGGTCTGTGTTGACCTATCTTCCTTTCATTGTAGGAACATTACAGGCTCATAATATTTTTTAAGAGTGAGGTCAGGCAAACTGGTTTATACTTACATGCTCATTCCATTTTACTATTTTAAATATTGTTATAGATTTTATTTTATTTTTTCACTTAGTGATATGAAATTGGTAAATTCAAATTTACTATTTTAAATATTGTTATAGATTTTATTTTATTTTTTCACTTAGTGATATGAAATTAGTAAATTCAAATTACCTTTTAGCATTCATTTTTCAACTTGGCTGACTTAAAAATTCTGATTTTTTTAAGTTGCTATTTACATATGCAGATGCAGATTTAACAGTTCTGAACAGTGTTGAGGTCTTCTCAACAGTACTGCCCAGAGCAGCACTGATGGGAAATGTGAAGGTTTTAAATCCTGTGACACACTTGTACAGCTCTGGCTTGCCATGGACAGCTCAGGTAGCAGCATCAGTAAGAAAACTGAGGAACTATAAAGGTAATAAGAACCACAGTATCATACTTTTACCTCATCTTGTTTTCATCTCAGACAGTCAACATGCTTCCCCTTCCCTAACAGTAACATCCATAAAATACTTTGAAGAAAGAAAAATATCGGACCTTGTAATCAGCTGTAACCTTCCCAAGAGAAACCCCTTAAAAAAAAAAAGTGAGCATGTGGAAGTGTCTCACTGTTTTGTAATTTCTGCTGCTTTTGAATTAAACATTGTTACTTTTCTTGTGCTTTCCAGAACATTTAGAAATTAATTCTTTAAGATGGTGTTCCAGCTTATTTGTTTGTATTAGGTCGACATAGAATAAATTGAAATAGTCAGTCTCATCAACATCTGAAAATACAGAGCTGCTACTGACAGGAAGTCTATTCTTTGTTAGGTTGAAGGAATATAAAAGCTCCCAGCTGTGGTCTCAGGGTCATATATAGCTTAGTGCCACAGTGATCTTAAGTCATTACCACTTGGCAGATGTCTTATGGACCTATAGGAAACCAGTTTGTTTTCAAACCCCACCTCCTGTAAGATGCTAGATTTCCTACGCAAGGCTTACCAGCTAAGCAGACAGATTGAAAATTGGGTGAGCATGGGCACTAACAACACCTTTGCTCTTTTAGAAATGCCTTCTTCATAGCAGAGATGAAACATGGTGATGGAAGTTACATATAAAAAGCTTACTGAAAACCTGGACAGTCCATTTCCTTTGGATAAGGAGAGGCAGGTTTCTAGTACTGTCGTTAAAAATCACAGAAAAAGATGTCACTGTATGAAGGAATGAAAATTCAAGGCCTGAGGGGAGAAGGAAGAACTAATGACCTTTCTATTTGTTTTATACTCATTTTGAAAATGTGAGGGAACTGCTTCAGAATTAAATCGCCCCATCCTAAAAAAGCTAATAATCACCAACTGCTATTGAAGCACTTAATTCTAATTAAGTCCTCATTAACACTCAATTAGGATGCCACTCCACATATACCCAATAGGAAGAAATAAATGAGATGAACAATTGATATTCTGGGCTACTGTATAGTTTTTTTTCCACGAAGCTGTGTTCAGTATTAAGAGTGTCTCATCTGGGTGTGTCAGAAATCACCCCAATATCCTCTCTGCATTGATCAGGACAGACCTTTCTAATTTTTTTTTAAGGAAATATTATCTCAAATCAACATATTCTCACTTTATTAAAGAATCAGGTATTTAAATTAATTTTAAACAATGACGAAGTGTTATGAATTTAGGATGATAATGAATTGCTCTCTAAATTGGAGGGGGGATACCTCACCAATTTTTGTTCATTGTGTTTTACACATGGATGGAAAACAAAGTGCTTTTGGGAATAAACACTGAAATTACATGGTTAACTTAATCTACCTTCACTTCTGATACAGTTTGTTGTTGCCTGTATCTGCCTCTACAGTATTGTCGGTTCTGGTGATTTTACAGGGATTCTCACTTTGTATCATGTCTTAAAACAAAGCCACTGGAATCAAATGAGCTTTTACTTGTTAAAGTAAGTTTCTGTCCCCTATGTTGGCAAGCAAGAGTTTGTAAACCAGTGAAATAAAAACAAAACAAAACAAAACAAAACAAACAAACAAGGATTACCAGTTGGGGTGGCGGGAGTAGGGAGTCAGGGGAGGTATAGTATTCATAATTTTTAAATCAATCCCATGTGGTTTTCTTTAGGAAAGGGAATACTAGTCAAGGTACACTTGGGTTGGTAGTATTTGTCTAACATCTGTATTGCAATAGTTACAGATTTTTTGCTTTTGTTTTTGCTTTATTCAGTATTAACCATGGTTTTGGAAATCTTCGTAAGCATCATTTGATTCCATTTTACATTGATTGAAAGAGAACAACTTGTATTCTGTATTCAACTCGTCAAAAATCATGAAGCTTGAAATCTTCATACCGTTAGAATTCTTGTGGCTCCACCCCTGCCTCATAAGAAACAGATTATAATCAATCATAGAGTCACAGAATGGTTAGAATTGGAAGGGACCTTAAAGATCATTCAGTTCCAACTCCACCTCTCACTAGATCAGATTGCTCAAAGCCCCTCCAGTCTGGTCTTGAACACCTCCACGATGGAACATCCACAACTTCTCTGGGTAATCTGTTTCAGTGTCTCACCACCCTCATTGTGAAGAATTTCTTCCTAGTCTAAATCTTCCTTTCCCTCTTTCAGTTTAAAACCGTTACCCCTCATCCTATTGCATTGCTCACTGATAGAAAATCCCTCTCTTCTTTCCTGTATACCCCCTTTAAGTACTGGAAGGCTGCTGTAAGATCTCCCGGGAGCCTTCTCTTCTTCAGGCTGAACAACCTCAACTCTTTCAGCCTGTCCTCAAAGGAGAGGTGCTCCAGCCCACTGATCATCTTTGTGGGCCTCCTCTGGACTTGCTGCAACAGGTCTGTGCCCTTCCTATATTGGGGGCCCCAGACCTCAACACAGTACTCTAGGTGGGGTCTCACAAGAGTAGAGTAGAGGGGGAGAATCACCTCCCTCAATCTGCTGGCCATGATTCTTTTGATGGAGCACAGGATGCGCACATTGCTGGCTCATGTTGAATTTCTCATCCACTCACATCAGCAAGTCCTTCTCCTCAGGGTTACTTTCAATCCATTCTCCACCCAGCCTGTATTTGTGCCTGGGATTGACATGGCCCATGTGCAGGACCTTGAACTTGGCCTTGTTGAACTTCATGAAGTCTGCACAGGCCTACCTCTCAAGCCTTTCCAGGCCACTCTGGATGGCATCCCTTCCCTCCAGTGTCTACCACACCACACAGCTTGGTGTCATTGGCAAACTCGCTGAGGGTGCACTCAATCCCATTGTCCATATCTCTGATAAAGATGTTAAACAATGCTGGCTCCAGTACTGAGGAACACCACTCATAATGGTGCTACACGAATCGTATCTATGGATACACAATTGCACATATGGTAATGCATAATACAGATATATCACTGGCAAATTACAGATTATAGATTAAATGCATGTGTATAAATATATAAAGGTTTATAACCTATATCTAGCTACTTTGGTATCTATAGAGACAGACATTCACACCTTATCTACGTTGCATCTTATCAAATGCATGACTGGGTGAAAAAAATCAACCTCATGCTCAGGAATAACAGTATTATTAAAAATGTTTGCTTGTAAATTTTCTGAAACAGTTATTTAATGCAATGATTACTGAATATGTTGGTCCTGTGAGCCAGAATTCAACTCAGAATTTCTCACAATCCATTATATAACATTATTATCAAGTCTTTTAACTAAATTAAATTAACCATATCTTTCTAGCTGTGGATTCTTTGCAGAGCACACCACAAGACTACCAGAATCATCAAAAAACCACACAAGAGCATTTGGTACAGGTAGTTTGTAAAATGTGATAATTCTGACAGAGAATTCAACCACCTCTCATTCAAAATCATAGAGTGGTTCAGGTTGGAAGAGACCTTAAAAATCATCGAGTTCAATTGCCATGGGCAATGACACCTTCTACTAGACCAGGTTCCAGGTTGCTCAAAGCCCCATCCAACCTGATCTTGAACACTTGGAGGGATGGGGCATCCAAAACTACTTTGGGCAACTGGTTATTCTGTGCTCTATGCTGTACATGGAGTGTCAGAGATGTTGTGCGTGCAAATTAAGTGGAAAGATCTCATTTTCTTCATGGTTTTCTTGTCATTCTCTACCAAAACTCTATATATCCCTTGTTTTAAATACTCTAATAGCATTTAATAGAAATAGACTTTCTCACAACAGTTCCAATAGTAAGGACAAATTTTCTAACCAGATGGACCTTTCCAACAGGCTGGAACCACATTTTACAAGGACTATTAATCAATTGAGTCTGTTGTGATTAGATAATTAATACAAGGACAAGAACTTGACAAAAAGGGTGGATTTTAAATTTTTAATGATGTATCATGAATTAGCTCTCAGAATTTAATGAGGAGCTCAGCTTCCTACTGTCCATATTTCCTGATGATAAAATTAACAGTCAAAAGGTTTTCAGTGGCTGTTAGCAACATCTAAATGTACAATTTCCTGCTTTTAATTTGAAGCATAATAGAACGTTTTCATGGGGAGTCAAACATGGAAATGCATTAGTTCTCTCAGCAGATATGGACTTATATTTAAGAAAATAAATCTATCAGATGGTATTTTCACTGCTGCAGAAGTCTTTCAGTGCTATGGGTTTCTCCTTTTCCTCATCTGAATTCCAGTTTTTTGAGTTAGCTACACAGGTGCAGACCTTGAATTGGGCTTCTGTCAGGTTTCACCAAGCAACTCCTCTGACAGTAGCCTGAATTTGATGGAATAATTGTCCAACCATGCAGTTGTGACTGAAATATCCGCCCAAAGTCATGGACAAATGAAAAGGCCTCTGAGACCTCCTAATTCTCCAAGAATCGTGAATTTTTTACTTTCGTGTATTAAAGTGTGTACTTACTATGCGTTTGCTCTCTCTGAATTATATCCCTCTTCCAACATTTCAAGATACTTTTTTTTTTTCGTACAAGAGTATAAATTGTGAAAGTTATAAAAAAGGATTATTTATCCATTATAATACTTTATAAAGTATGATAAAGTGTCATTTATATTGGCTCACAGTCTGATGTTGTCACTATTTCAGAATAGACCAGTGAGATAATTACTTTATAATCCTAAACCCTAATCTGGGGGGTTTGGGTTTTATTTTGGTGTGGTGTTTGGGTTTGGTTTTGTTGGTTTTTTTTTTATCAGTAAAATTTATAATCCAAAGTCTTGTCTATGCAACAGAATAAAAGCCCAGACTTGGTACGTGCTGGAAGCTCATGGTAGACAGTGAAGTAAAAGGATTAGATATTTTTAATGAGGTGCAAAATAATCCCCCAAAGTTTCAGGTGTACTCAGGAAGCAAACCATTTAATACGCATCCTTCCTAAACTACAGTGTTGTCTTTATGCTTGTATATGTTATTTCCGAATGTCACAGCTCAGATACCAGTCCAAGTTATTGACCTGTGTGAATTAATGAATAAGAAGGCACTGAAGACATGCACGCACATGGATGAAAAGTGCTGTAAGGTTGTTAGCTTATTTAAGAAACGAAATACATTTCTGATACTGTTCTCTGTGGTACACTGCAATTTGCAGAGTCTTAAAGTACACAACTTTATTGAAATGAAAGTATGCAATAAAGTTACATTTCTATATGACATAAATTCATCATGTGATCAAACTCATCATGTCAGATTGCCCTTCCTGAACAGACAAGAAAAACATATTATAATGTAATATGAGACTGCCACTGATGTCAGCATAAGACAATCAGATAGACTCTGTGTTGCCAAACACAGGGAATAAAAAACATGAGGGGGAGAAAAAAAAACAACAAACCCAAACAAAAAAAAACGCCCTGGGAGCTGCCATTGACTTAGAACTGCTCAAGGAGAAACACATGTATGAATTAGGGTACGTGTTGTCCCTTCTCCTCTGTACACTGTTTCTGAAAGTTCATTTCCACAGCAGGATGACAGAAATTACCCAAGAGCCAGTAAAGAAAAAAAAATTGAACCAGTTGCACTCGCCTCCCTCCCACCGTCAGCCCCATAGTGGGGTCCTGGCAGCTGCTTTCCAGTGGTCCATCAGCGCACAAAGTACTTTTGGGAGCTACTTATGGTCTTCGTGAACAAAGATAGGTCCCTTTCTAGTTATTACCTTTCTGTAGTCCCTCTTCTTTGCACACAATCACACTCAATATGTAGGCAGTACACAGACGATCTAGTCCTGCAGGGGAGCAAACCCAACTTCTTCCCAATTAAAAGTGTGGAATGCAGCTTACCCAGCTGGAAAGTCTGTGTATCATCAATCTTTACCACTCAGAGCTTTTATGCTCTAGATCATTCTTTACATGTGATACAAGATCATAATTTACTTATCCTGATACTTAGCTAAGAGAGGTTGGGGGGATTTGACAAATCCCTTCTGGGTCTTCTGCAGCCAGTGGAGCTTCCAGGGGTTCATGGCTCTGTCTGCGAACCATGTGCACTGCCTACGCAGTGCTCCAAACTTTGCAGTGAACATGCTGTCTTTCCTCTGAGTCAGAAGTACAATCTTGTTGGGGCTTGCACTGCAGAAACATTGTCTGTGAACAATGTATTTAGTCAGTTATTTGGGCATCTGTACTTGCCACAGCCGTAACATTTTAATCTATCACCCTCATCCAACAGTCAAGTGAAGATTCCAGATTGCAGAGGCCACAAGAAATCTGAGGCAGCTCCATTCTAACATATACTTTGTCAAAACAAATGCCTACAAATAAAACCATAAAAGTGAAAAGTTGATTTAAAGTCTTTAGTTAGCATGCCAGGGTCAGGTGAATTTTCTATGCCAATTTCTAGATTTTCACCCAAGAAATGTAGTTGTCATAGCAGTCACTACTTTTGTCATTAACACTATTGTGCATCTGACACTCGAAATACCTTCAGTTCTTCTTAACTTCAGGGAAAATCCGTGATTTAAGTGAGCTTACTTTGAGATTCATTTGGCAGGATAAAATTCCAATGTGGGGGTTTGGAAAATGGTGTTGGGGTAAGGTTTTTTTTTATCCTAAATCCTTTGTGTGCTTTTAAAATAAGACTTAAAATTATCAAAAATGGGAAGACAGTAATTTTGGAGATAGTAAAAGTATCTCAGGTCAATTAGATGTTGGAAAAATCTGGATTAGTTTTCATTTGAAGTTTTATTTTTTACTTAAAATGACTAGAAATACAGTAAAACCAGTTTCAGTGAAAATAAAAATCAAATCTATTGATTAATGTGGGTTTTTGAATAATACGCGTTTTTTTTTCCTTTAAAATTGCTGATTGATGGTAACCTATGTTATCACTACGAAAAGTGTCTATATCTTTTCAAAATGAAAGCTGAGCTACGTGTCTTAACAGGAATCTTGACAAATAACATGCAGTTAGCTGTTGCTTAACATAGAGTAACCATGCCCTTGTCCATCACTAATCTGCCTTTGCAATGTTGCATAACTGCGCCTGGGAAAGCAGGAGATCACAAGGCACACCCAAGCAAGACATGAATACCCAATGAGCAAATTAGCTTCTGTTAATCATCGCATAAGAACAAATTTAGAAAGCATAATGATTGAACTCATCAAAGGAAATCTCTGAAATTCTGTTCCCTTGGTGGGGAGAGGGGGATAGAGGAA
>VXBW01004659.1:117316-132823 GCA_013400375.1 Thinocorus orbignyianus
AAATACTTAGAACCTACCTGCACATAATTCTTCACTCGGTGGCATAAATAGCATTGTGGAAGACATACATACCACAGATCACCGTGTCCAAATGTGATGGACCCAGAAGGAGCTTGATGTATTTCAGGGAAAGAGAACTGTGCTTCCCACTTCCCTTGCTCTAAGGACTAAACTGGTAGCAAGCTCATACAGATCAGCTGAGGAGTGGCTCTGTCTCCTTGCTGCCTATTGCCTCAGGCCCTCTGCAGCCAGAAACTGCAGGGCTGGGAACATACTATGCATTTCTTTCATCCTGAAAGATGAAAAGGAGCTGCCATTGGAGCTGACTTTCTTGGTGGTCAGCTCAACCTCTGCATGCAAGGGTATGGAAAATACGCTCAGGGTTAGGAACATTTTCAAACAAGATTTATGTAATGTTATTACTGAAGTAATAAGAAAATATACACTTCTCATTCTTTTCAGCAAACTTCTTGATTTGAGGGTAGGAAATATTGCAAATATAATACACATTGACCATTCAAAGTTCCTGATCTAACTTACCTTATACACTTAAAGGAGCCTCCATAAAGCTATAAAGATACCTTAATGTTCGTTGGTTCAGAACCCTGTAATTTAAGACAATTGCAGAAGGTTATCCAGGAAAATGAAAATCCCACCTAGAATTGAACCTAAGTCAAAAACGTCAGAGTAACTGCAGGTATTTACAGAGTAGAAGTCCAACATCTGGACTAGTGCTCTAGGCTTCCCTGACAGTGAAGAGAAATAGGCATTTCTAAATGCTATTAATTATTTTATAATATAAATTTTTAAAAATACATGAGAAACTGTGTATTTTCAGTATCTGCTTCTCACCATAGTCTCCACCATGAGGCTAAGGCTACTTCCTGAAATGTAGGTGCTTCTGTAAACATCTAACATTAGGTGTTCATGAGATCCATCTCCAGCAAATGAGACTTAGTTTGCTGACCTTGTTGTCCATTTCCTTTCTTATGTAGTCCTTGGGGGTTCTTCACTTCAATTTTTTTTGGTGGCACATTAAAATATGAAATGTTTCAGATCTCCATGTCTTATTTGGGAAAAACAGTGAAACAGAGGAACGATTACACTCATTTTAACCATCTTGCATTACTTCACGTAAAGATTACACTTTCATGACTACTTGGTGTTCACAGTGCAAGGCCTGGATATTACATTCAGTATTGAGCTGCGCAACCCTCTTGTTTGATTTACACATGTATTCAAAAGTGAAAAATTATGACTTTTACAATGCATCAATAGTTGCTTTATCACTGAAAGAAAATTGGGGGGAAAAAATCCCTACACTTCTTCATATATCTAAGATAGTCATACAAAACTCAGAAATTCAGTATTGTTCAAATCTCTGTGACTATAAAAAGAAATGTTGATCTCAGCAGTGTGGGGTTTGTTGGTGGGGTTTTTTTTCATAATTTATCCAGCAACAAGCAATATCTTTTCCCAATTAAGCTCTTCAAACATCCAGCTCCAGTGAATTTTCACAACCAAGTAAAAACCATGAAAGAAAGGTTTAAAAAGGAAAGTTGACATGCACTGTCTGGCACTGCTATTACAGGTTTTGTAGTGTATTTTAAAAGTTGTTGGAAATTGCTTAATTATTTCATTTTTTTCCTTTTTATATCTTTGAGCTGAGCTTTTGACAGGCATATTAACATTTCCTTTGTTCGTATTTGAGTGCTGAATTATCTTTAATTGCCATGAACATTCTGCCTGCATGGAAGAATTAATAAACTACTACTGTCAACTTTTGCATGCATATGTTCTCCTAACACATGAATTATCAAAGACTGAGAAGAGGAAAAATTTCCTGTAAGTAAATTAATATAAATGTACCCTGAAGCCTTTTAGAATGTAGAATGGAATGCAAGTTAAGAAAAAAATACTCATTTTCCTCTTGGGCATTTCAGAATTTTCAAGATCTTTTATCATATGTCTAAGGAAAATAAATAAATTCAAGCTTTCCACTCATTGCATAAAATCATATTTCATACTTTCTTTGGGACAGAAACTGTTTTTCAAGCTGGACAATTAGGGAGGAAAAATCAGCTTACAAATCTTCTTCTGTTATTGTGAGGAAAATAAAATTTATCTACATCTGTGAGAAAATACTTTTTATTGTTTATAAAAATAGCCAGTATTCATATTATTTAAATAATAGTCACATATTATTCAAATAGCAGTTATAGGTTATTATACAAATACTAGTTACATGTACTTGAACATGCCATATGTGGAGATCCTCACGTGAGATTTGCATGAAAATATAAAATACAAAATTGATTACAGGATAGTCTAGCTGTGTTGACCAGTCTGGATTGCTTGCCAAGAATAATACACCAATTTCACAAGTTGACTGAAAGAGTAGATTTTAGTCCTTGCAAGCCCGAGCTCAAACTCATTCCTTACTTCAAGACACAGGAGAAGTAAAACTGCAAGCAGCCACTCTTCTGCATCTGCATGTAGAAGGGTTCAGAAGCCACACACTGCACAGGGTAAGAAAGGGAATGATATTTGAAATCTGTACAACAGTCTATTTCTAATGTATCAGAATCAAGTTAACTTTAGTAGTAGCTTTTAAATCTGTTATTTTGAGTGTCTACAGGCCATGTAACTCTGTTAGGCTTCAATGGCATGTCATAATCTTCCTTTAGTCCAAATGCATTATTTTTGCGCTTACAAAATGTGTCAGAAATTGTAATTTTAAGAGAAAGGAAAGTATTTATCAATTTAGTTACTCTTTAATAAAAGAGTTTTTCTAAAAAACTTGTTATGGAAAAAGAAAAAAAAAAGCTGAATGCTTTATTTTTTTCATTTTAAAATCATGTTGAGTCTGACACAATTAATGAATAGCTAAAAACACCTTAATAACCATTAAATGACTGATCACCACGGAACTATTCCTCTGACAAATTTTTCAGGTCAACTACTAAGCTTAAAAAAAAAAAAAGTCTGTTCACAGATATAAGCAGAATGTACAACAGCATTTTGTACAGCAAAGCTAAATAGTTTTTCCAGATGGAATTACATTTGTGCCTCCCAAAGTGTCTTCCTCCATCCTTTTCTTCATGCCATCATAAGGGTATACATAGCCTCCAAAATCTGGATAAGCGGTGGTACCAGTGCTGCAGAGGAGCAGCTGTACCCATAGCTGCCATTATCTTTCACGTCGTTAAAGTCTAACCGGCACATGTGACAGCATGCTGGATCATGGCCTTCCAGAACATCTTCAAGGTGTCCCTGTAAATTACTCTAAGATATACTTCACTGCCCCCTGCTAAGCCACCAGGAAGAAAACTGACTGAGGGATGTCTTGGACATTGTCTCTCAGATCTTCTTCTGTTGTTTCGTCCCTCTGTCTCAGGCAATTACTGTCTTTTCTCCACAGTGTCGTGTTCCAGCGTGCTAGTTAACAACGGGGAAAATCCCTCTGACTCACCACTTTCCTGTGCAGCAGACAGGGGACTGTAAAGACTATATTTATATGGCTGGATAAAACAGAAGGAGGACAGAGACAGGTACTGGGTTCTTGTAAACAATATTAATTGTCAGCACACTCGCTGGTGTACCTTTGGTCCCTGCCACCTAGCAAACCCTCTAGGCCCCCCAGACACGTTTAGAAGGTACAATAGCACAGGCAAGGGACTGTTCCCAGCAGGTGAAATCTATCCTGCTTGGACAGGAAATGGTATCATCATATATGTGTACAGATATATATACATATATATGTGCATATATAGATATGCTTACCCATACATATATACATATGCATATACACACATGGGTGTGTACATATCTATAAACATATATACATATATGTATCTATACACATATGCATACATGCCTGTGCTCTGCTACTGCCCTCTTAGCTTAACACAGCTCTAGACAGTCTAGCTTAATTACTCAGACTGAGAGGTTAAGTACTTTCCACCCCACAAAAACAAATGGGCTTTTATACTTATTCACAGTCAAAACAATGTAAGTTCCCATCTTCGGAACATTTTTGATGAGGAAGGGGGGGGGAGGGAAAAATGTGACAAACACAAGGTAAATATTTTTTGGTTTAGTTCGTTTTGTTTCTTGCCTCACACTGAAGCCTTTCTCCCTTTTCTCCTTATAGATGAATAAGTGCTATAAATATTAACTCTTGACTGATACTTATTTTAACTTTATTTAGCATTCTTTTTCCAAAGTTCCAATTCCATACCAAGATTTACTATTTGATAAGATTTACTCATGATTGCAATAGGAACAGAAGAGGGTCCTAGGTAGAAAAAGAGTGGATGCATCCATTCAACTCAAAACGAAACCTGGTGGGTTTATGTATTTTGAATAATTAGAACAGAAACTTGCATTAAATATCGTCACTTCTGAGAGTGGAAAACAAGGAAATATAAAAAAACTACCACTGCCATCTGGAAAATGTGATATTTTGTAGTTAGGCTTTGCTTGTCTGTGTGTGTTTTCATGTTTCGCTTTATTTTGCCTTGTCACTGAGGTTTACATTTCCCTGCATCCTTCAACTTCACAGACTTTTCATTTTTTTCCAGTTCTCTTCTGAACATGTACATTGTCTCCCTTGCCAGAATCTCTGAATTTCTTTGAATAACTGTTATATTGAGCACTAAAATTACCAGCGAGACCAAAAAAACCCCAAACCCAAAAGCAGTAAGCCCATAGCCAATCATTATTTTAGAGTAGTTGCAATACTCTACACAATAATTCAATAGCTTCAAGACATTAGCGAGGATACAATTTCTGATCCCACCTTTGAACTGTTATTAAGCTCAAAGGGAATCATCGATCAGGGTTAGGAAATTGGAGCCTTTGAAACACACTATTTTCTTCCTGAGGCTTGTAGTGCTCTGCACTAATTAACTTTTTACTGTATTATTTTCAGGTTATCAGTTATTTATGACAATATCAGTATTGATAATCTTCTGAAGTATAGGCCACCATTAGTTAATTGTGCATTATCAAATCTAGGATTAATTTCTACATAGCAAAACAAAACCTTCACAGCAGCTGCACAGATTGCTCTGAGCTTAAAGTAACTATGAATACTTGGTGCACTCCAGGTATGGTGATTTTGGAATATATCCACCACTAGACAACACCTCCTTCACAGTTATGTGTTTTAGTGAAGTTATTCTGTTTATGGTTTACTGTCTTTAGGTTCTTCAGCTAACTTCCATATTGCCACATAACTGATCTTGCTGTTAATTTTATTAATGTTGTTATTAACAATAAATTCCAGCCAAGCTCACCTGTAAATTCTTTTTCTGGTGGCATTCCAAGCTAAAATGTGTCCTCAATTGGTGGCAATTCCACTGAGCTCCTAATGCACCTGCACATGAACATGCACACTCAAGCATGCAACATGCACACAATGTCATCCAAAATGACTCACTATGAACTGAAAAATATATACCCTTGAATATTAACTTTGTTTCTTTTATGCCAGGAGTTGATTCCATTTTTGATTTTTCTTTATTTAGTTCTTATGAACTCAGAAAGTTAAATTTGTTTATATTTCTGAGTTGCCTGCCAAAAGAGGTCAGCACAGTAAGTATGTCTTTCTGTAAGAGCATCTGACACCTAACAGCTAGGTGAGTCAGCAGCACAGCTCTGCAGCCCTGGGTAATCTACTCAGACCTGATGCTGTATAAAACTGCTGGTCCACTGAGGATTGCACCTCTAAATGGAATAGAAAAAAATGAACCTGTCTTTCACACACTGAAGCTAAAAACCAAAGAAGATAATGATAAAACAAAAAGCTTCAGCCTAAGCACTGTTGAGTCAGAAAAGAGAATGGATGATGAGAGAGACAAAGTACTCTGAACATCAAAAGAACATTTATGTTATTTTTGGCTCTGTTAACACAAACCAATCCCAGAGGTAGACACCAACTCCAGTGCAGCCGGTAATACCAGTTATACAATCCTGGATTACCACTGATTCTGCATAGAGCGCGTGGAGCTTAGTAGAATGTCTTGCTGTGTCTTTGTGTGCTGTGCTCCAACTGTTCTAGTAGCATCATTATCATTATTAGTTCTAACATACCCTAAATATTTTCACTGCCTCATCTATTTTATGACTCTTGCAGTGAATATCTTCTGTTACGATTAGTATAACAGAGGTATTTAGAGAAGTATTTATGGATTAAATTCTATTAAAATTTTAAGAAGAGGATATTTCTAACATTGTTTGTTTATTGTATGAGAAATACCAGCCGCAGCAACAAAACCAAGAAGAGCAGAAAGCACCAGCTCCAGCTGCCTCATACTTACGTTTCTTATTAAAACTTTGATAATAACTCTGTTAAATTCCAGTTTAAATACACACAAACAAGGCTGAATGCATGTACATACATTGAAAACAATGGAGGTACCGTCGTTTACACCATTTCAGCATTTGTCTCACATTATGTTAACACGTCGCCTAGTGTTTTTCAGATCCTACTTGGAACAGCAGGTGTTGTTCCATGAATCATGAATTATACTCAATTACATTTGTTTTCTGTTGTAAAATATTTTTCACTGAGGAGTACAATAAGAGTAAGTCTAATTAAAACCTTAATAGGCAGTAATCTCATCTCAGGTAGAATGGCTTGAGACAGAAGTAGTTTCTCTGAAACCAACAGCGTTAATCCCCTTTGCCTTGTAACTTAAGTTATATCTTTCGAAAGCAAAATGTGAACATTTTATACTCATTTAGTACTATTCCATGAAACAAGTTCATAACAAGGCAGGTCCACCACAGTCTTTCTACACTGGCTGATGTAGGTTAACCCTGGTGGACAGCTAAGCACCACACAACCACTTGCTCACCTTCCCAAACTCCCAATAGGGTGAGGAATGAGGAAAGGAAGAATAAAAGTAAGAAAACGTGAGGGTCAAGATTAAAAAAAAAAAAAAAAAAAAAGTAAATAAGTGAAGGGTAACTGGAAGAAGACAGAAGAAAATTAAAAAAACCCAAGTGTTACAAAGGCAATCACTCCCTAAACCCTTTTTTTTTTTCCTTTTTATTGCTGAGCATGATGTTATATGGTAAGAAATATCATTTTCGTTAGCTGGGGTCATCTGCCTGACTGTGTTCCCTCCCATCCTATTGTGCATCCCCCAGTCTATTCTCCTATTCTCTGAGGTGGGGCAGAGTGAGAATCAGAGTTGATTTTGTGGTTGTGCAAACACTATTCAGAAAAATCTGGAAGACTAGTGTGCTATCAGTACTGTTTTGGCCACAAATCTAGAACATAGCACTATCTAAGGTCCTATAAGTAAATTAACTCTATCCCAGCCAGACCCAGTACTACTGCCTATGAAATATTTCTTCTGATTTTATTGACCTTAAACTGGAATTATAACAACTGATGACTGAAATAAGAATCTAGTTTACATACTTCAATTCTGACCCCTGCTTGAAACTGTGTTGCTTAAACCCAGTCAAATATATGTGGTCATACATTATGTGTATAGAGTAAATGAAACATGTTGCACACTTTAATTTCTGTGTGCTTTAGCATTGCTAAAGAAAACGCAGCAACTCCTGTGGCATTAGATTAATGTACATGTTCATTGAGAGTATAATTTTAGTTAGTCTTCATGATATTTTTGGAACACGGAACACACTTTAGAGTTCTGTGCTGTACTCCAAAGCATCAGTGACTGGTCTCTGGAGGGCAATCTGGTCCCATGGGCCCATCCCAGCTGACTTCATAGACATTAGGAGCCATGCTGAGAAGAGAGGGACTATGCTGCTAAAATAGGCTCTTCTCATTTCTAGCTATGAACACGAATCACAGAAAGAGACCTGAACTGAATGTTGGTAACCAGAAAAACAGACCCAGAACCTTAGAGGAGCATTTTATTGCTGGTGTGGGCAGAGTACTTTGAGGACATGGCAATTCTGCTTCCAGATCCTAATTGGGTTCTGCGGAAGGGGATTTTTCACAGGGGCTCCACCATACCTCTCCCAGCACTTCCAGCTGCTGCACTGACTCACACAGGAGCAACTGTGTTGTCTTCACACCTACAGCTGCATCACATCTCTGTCACTGTGGAAGGCCAGTGGGAGAAGTCCTGCAGCACTGTTGTAAATGAGACTTAGATTTCAAATTGCTTAGAGATTTTAGGAAACATTAACCACTGCAATTATCACAGTTTCTAATAGAAGAAAAGAGGTCAGCTACAAAGGTGCTGCATTACCTTACTCAGAAACACTGTACCTTTTGTCAGCTGACGGTCAGGGCCCAAAATGCTCCTTCAGTAACTGTTTTCTGTTTAAGTGCAATATTGTTGTTGCTCCTCAGCTTGAATGGAAGCCTGATGTCCATCAGATGATTTTACCGACTGTGATCAACACTGCAGAAGCCCTATGAGTTCCCTTTTTATTGAAGTTATGTAGAAATACTGTGGCCAGACTTTCACTACTACATGCTGTTCCTTTTTCTTTGACCAGTTTGTGCAGCTGCAATACAGAAATAAATAAAACCATCAAAAGAATATGAAACACATTTTAATTCAAAGTGGAACTGTATTTGTAATTATTTTCTCCCTTTGCCAAACAACCAAAAAAACCCCAGCTCCCAAACTAGCAGTCTTTCCACTAGCCATTCACAACCCCTTATTCCCCTTCCTCCTGCCTCTCCCTCTCAATCGCAGTCACATTTCAAAACACATTCTCTAATTGGCCCCATTAACCATCATCACTGAGACATTTAATTGCTGCTTCTGCAGTTCATCAACATGTCAGAATTGTATTTCATTTAATCTATGTCAAACCCCTACGGAAAGTCCAGTTAGTATACTTCACTTTCACTGTTTATTTTCCAGTGCAGTATGTATTATAATGTGCTGCATGCTGAGAATTCTCAGGTTCTAAAGTATACAACTAAAATAATTCCTTAAAAGCTTTTGGTGATTGCTCATGCCTCTCAGTCCTAATGCATCGGTGAAATCTCTGGAAGAAAATTACAATGCATGGAGATTTTAGGAAATCCACATTGTTTATTGTTTATTTGCATATTAAATGTAGAAAATAATCTCACACATTATTATTTCTATTGAAGCCAGAAATCTCTCGTACTGTGCCGGAAAAGGGAAGGCAGTGTTACAGGGATTAATAATGCATCTAATATGAATCTCTTGGTAAAATTAAAGATGAAAGAAACAACATAAAAATAGCATGAAAGCTGAGACATCAAAACACAAAAGCATGGGCATTCTGAATTCAGACTGCCATTTCACTTTTATTACAGATCTTTTGTGCCTAGGTGTTGTAATAAAAACTAAACATATTCAAAGCACTTTTGAACCAAATTATTGCACCCATTTATGAAAAAAAAATGGGAAAAAAGGGAAAAAAATAGAAATATATAGTTCAAAAATATTATTAAATATCCAATCACATAGTAGGAACTTAGTGGTAATAGCATAATGTACTATTGAAGCTACCTGACATTTTGTATTACAAATCCTTGCTTTCACAGCTTGTAATTTTGCAAAATATTAATGATTTGGGCTGAAATTTTCTATGACAGATGCCTGCTTGAGGCTGTTTCTTTGGTGGGAAACATTTAGTCAAAAAACTCAACCAATTGGGGGAACTAAATTAAGGGAAAATTAACATTAAAAAGTGTTAGCTACCTCATTTTATAAAGCCAAATCACGCTTTGATGCCCAGACATCACAATTGCAATCAGGGTGCTTTTTATTACCTTTTAAATGTATATATAGAAATTTGACCACTTCTAAACACTTGAAAAGAAAACTATAAACTCATGCCTGCATACACTGGAAAAAAAAAGCTTGCTAGAACTTGTTTTGACTTAACACAATTCTCAGTGCTGTGCACAGAATTGCACATGCTCGAGGCCTCAGAGAGACTGAGAACACTGCACATCGCTTGACCGTGTGTGTGTCATCCCAACTGAATGAATGAGCACACTTTACCCCTCGTGGTTCCTGTACATCACAGGTCCGCACAACATTTGATACGGCTTGCCCACGGCTAAGGGGGAATTACTGGACCAGGATGGTGTCAACCAGAAAGCAAAGCTTGTGAGAGACCAGAATCTCCTGTGTGGTTAATGAAGAGCCACAAAGGCAAAAAAAAGAGGGTGAGAGAGATCAGTGTCAAAAGTATTCACCAAATTTAGTCACCTGACCTGAAATACCAACACCCTTCTATTTCCTAAAATGCTGAGAATCCTGTAACTTACCGATAACAAGTCTCACACAGAACAACACAATGGTGGAGTCACTTTTAGGGCATAGTGAGACCACTGCTGATGAGGAAATGCCACATTATTACTAAGGTAAGTAGTAGTGTAGCATTCAGTGTGCTTGATGACCTAGATATCGATTTTGGTGAAGCGGTAATGGAGAAAAATTAAGTCAGCAACCACATGAATGAGTGATGGATGGGGATGGTAACCTGGCAATGAACAATAAGGAAAACTGAAATGCTTACATTATTTTTGCCTCACTCTTATCGGGTAAGTCTGCTCCCAGGCCTCTGGCTATATGGATAACACAGTTCTGGAGCAGTCTACAAAGTGGTGAAATCTCTATCCTTTCTAAGAAGTGGTTAGCAAAAAGCCATGCCTGATGTACCTCTAGGATTGATATTGGCCTCACTTTGAGCAGGAGCTGCATTAGATGCATTACCAGATATCCCTTCCAGCTACTACTTCTGTGAGTCTAGGGCAGAAAGAAACTCCTGCTGCTAAACCTTAGTCCTTCAAAATACTTTACTTCAGGAAATTTGAATTGCCTAGGAATAATACAGCTGTGCAACCATTACTAGTAACTTGAATGAAAATATATTCCTTTCTTAAAACCTTTTACACTAATTATGTTCACAACTACTTTTTCACTCCATTTCTACAGCTGAATTTTACCTCAAGAAAGGTTCAGTGAGTTCTAACTACTGGACACTAGCTATGGCAAGTAAATTTTTCCTCTCTTTTAGAGGACCACCCACTACTTAAATCTTATTCGAACTCTCTTGGCAGAGTTAACTTCTCTTTAGGGTCTTTCAATTTATACAGATGGACAGCTCTGCCAACAAGACATTTATTGATATAGAGTTACGCTAAGACGAAAGAATTTGTGAATATAATCACCAGGGCAATAAGTAAGTTGTAGCAATTTACAAGATTCACAGATTCCAAAATTTTAAGATCAGATACAGCAATATGGTAAACAACCCGACATCATAATGGTTTCACAGAAAAAGTTGTATTTGGATGATAATTTAAACGTGAATCAACAATACCACTCTGTTGCAAAAAGGCATAGACCATAATGAAAGGTATAAATAGACAGCCTGTAAACAATTCTTCTCTTCTGCTCTGCTCTGCTCTGCTCTGTTAAAGCCTCAGCTGGATTTCTTTTTCCAATTTGGGGCACCACAGTTTGCAAAAGTTGTAAAATTGTAGAGAGCTCAGTAGAATAATAAGAACAACTGGGATTCTAGAAAACATAACTGGAGAGAAAAATCGTGAATGAATTATGATTCTTTAAGCTAAAAAAAACTAAGAGGAAAAAAAGGGAAGACTAAAACGTATGAAGATTTCAAATATATAAAAGACGAGTAGGAGGGGAGGAATAAATTATTCTTGTTCTAAGAGATAGAACAAGAAATTATGGGTTTAAATTGCATCAAAATTTGAAATTAGAGGGAGATTATGGACTCTAGAACTATAGAGACCTTCAAAAAAATGTACATGAGCTGCCAATACTCACAGTGATATTACTGAGAAAGAGGACAGGTTAGATAATGAACCTAGAAAAATCAAGTCTTTTCTTTTCTTTTCTTTTCTTTTCTATTCTTTTCTTTTCTTTTCTTTTCTTTTCTTTTCTTTTCTTTTCTTTTCTTTTCTTTTCTTTTCTTTTCTTTTCCCTTTCACTATATGGAAACCAATGACTTTATTTGAGTGTTCCATTACTTAGTGTTGAACATTAGATATTACAAGTGTTACATTACTGGTTGTGTTTTTGTTATTGGTTTTGGGGTTTTTTTGGGGTAGTGGTGGCTTTTTTTTCTAAGGGTTAGTATTTTTCTTTTAAAAAATATAGTGTTTTCTCTCTCCTTTAGATTTATTTGGGTTTATCTTTCTTCCAGCTGTCTCGTACTGATGAGACTTAAAACTGGAACCACTGAATATCTCATTTTTTCATTTACACATAGGACTTAAGAGAGTAGTTTTAATTCTGTCCCCCAAACATTTTCATACAGTATTTTTTACAAGCTTCTTCTCATAAGTACAAGTATTAACCAAGAAATTTAATATGAAAACAAGAAGCAATTTCTCTTCATGGAAATTATTCATGAAAATAATTTTGATGAAACAGATATTATTTTCATAAGCTCCTTGCAAACAGAAGGAAAAGAAAAAAAAAATAAAAACACAAAAGGAAAATACAAAGAAATAATGTGTCAAATAAATGATTCACTAAGAATCAAGAGCCCGGTTAAAGCTGAGATGAACATATGTGACTTACACTGTTTTCTGCTTAATTTACTACAGTTAGTTCTTTGCAGGCTCTTTCCTCTTTATTACCTTCATTTGTTTCTGTAATCCTCAACTAGCCACATGATAAAGCTTTGTCATGTTTGGTGAGGGGAGGTTATCAAAGCCTGGTTCTCCTGTACAGGCATCTCTGGGGTTGCAAGCGATTATCTGTTTCTAGTCTTGGAAAAGCATTTCATGTGTCTGCACCACTTTTGACTGTAGTCATAAGCCTAGCTCACATGCTACAGTCAGGATGGTTAATTAGCTCACATGCTACAGTCAGGATGGTTAATTAGAACAGCTTTTTTTTTTTTTTTTCTTTTTCCTTTTGGCAAATACTCTGTGTACCAAGAAATACATTACTCAGCCATCACAAATATTTTGCAAGTCCAGGTTAAATTCAGCAAAATCTTTCAGCCCAACTATATTCAGCATTTCTGAAGACTTTAAATATTTTGTTTTGACATTAGCATTTAGTTATTCTGAGGGTGGAAAAGACCCTTATCTTCCAAAAGAAAAATTTTCTTTCCACCTACTTATGCTTCATATTTAAATACCTATCTCTTTTTTTTCAAGTATAAAAGTGTGTCTTTAAAAAATCCCACTCTTCAGGTCAAACATATTTGACTTGATATAAAATTACTTTTTTCATTGGTTAAATTTTTGTTTGGGATGTTTTATTCAATGTCTGGTGAAGTTTTCTATGCAGCACAACTTACAAGCACCTTTTCTTTTGAACTGAGCTAAAAGAACCACTGACCATAACAGGGTTCTATAATTGCAAATTTCATCAAATTCTGCAGTTACCATCGCAGCCCCAGGTGAATATCTCCCCATGAAATGGTCACAGAACAACAATCTCTGCAAGCTTACCCAGGGATCAGAGTCTTCAAAGGCCTTTTATTATTAGCAATTCTCTCTTACTCTGCAAACACAGCACAGGGTCTGTATGGGCTGTGCTTTCCCACCCAGAATTTCATCCATATTGTAGACTGTTACCCGCAAAATTATGACATCCAAATAAAATAATTCTTACAGCACTGCATGTGAGACACCAGTGATAGTCTAGGGAACAGGTAAGTGAAATAAAATGAGCATGCAGTTTTATTATTTAAATTTGTTTCTGTTTAACAATACTTTCATATCCCATGTTTCTTGCATTCCAATTTCGTATCCCCTGCAGAGATATATTAACATCATTTGTTTCATTAATATCATTACACTGTCTCCCCAGACCAGCACTGACATTGGAGCTCTATCATCTTTCATGTCCTAAATTACCATCTCATGTCGCCACAAGTATTTACTTTTTTTTCCTAGTAAGGAACAGCTATGTTCACTATACTGTTTAGCACCTAACTCTTCTAATACAAATTTATTTCAGTAAAGGTCGGAACAGTCCCCAAAAGAAACAGACTTGTGAGAATCACTGTGAACAGACAGCCCTTGTCCTATATAACTGCTATCAAACAACACAGAAGGTAAAGGGAGGTGAAAGAAGCACAGATATTCCCATTTACATAGGGGAAAGTAAACTGTACAGAGCTTAAGGGGTAGAGCCAATAACAGATTTAAACATCTAAAGCAGGATTAGAAGAAAATGGAGATGTTTAGGTAGAAAACTGTAATCTGAAAAGCAAAGTAACAGCTGCTGCCTAAACTTAGAGGCACTAAAACCCAAGAGAGACTGTAGATTTGAGTTTACAAGAGGTTAGCATTTCTCGTTATAGGCAGCCTGAAGTTTCCTGAATGTAAGTAGCTCAGCACCTATCAACAGTGTCCTGCTGTGAACTCGTGCTAAACTCCTGGGGGGTCCTCCCTGGGGCTCTGTGCTCTGCTCTGCAACAGCAGCCATCCACCACAGGCCTGAGCACAAAACAAAATCATGGGTTTTAAGACATGCCTGCCGCAAATGGTGATGCACTTGACCACCCATTTTTGTAATCACCAGTCAAATCAGAAATCAGTTATCAGGAAAGTAGGACCCAGATACTTTTTCTGCTTTGTAGAAAAGGATGAAGCATCTATTTTTGGAGGAACACTCTCATCTCAAGGCTATTTCCATTTTTACATTAAACAGGCTTTGAACTACGGGAGCAGAAATAGGAACCTAGGTTTCTTTGCCCTCAGGTGAGTACTCTAATCACTTAGTCAAAAGTTTTGGTCATGTTTCCTTGAATTATTTTCCTAACAAGGGCGAGGTTACAACATGGATGGCTGGAGAACAGCCAGATAGCCTATAGTGTGTCTAACCAGTAGTTAAACTGAATGACAGAGTTTTAAACTGTTGTAGCTATACAGGGAACTGAACCCAGATTTTTCACACCTAAAATGAGTAACATGCCAATGTTTTAAAACAGAAAAGTGCTTCTGGTTCTTTCACTTTAAATAATAATTGAAGGCACCAGCCTAGCTCTCAGTGACACGTCTAGTGTCACTAAGAGATTTTGTAGCACAGCTGAGAAGAAAACAGGTTCAAAACCAATTTTGACTCAAAATTAGATTTTTTTTCTTTCCTTTTAAGTACAATTTTTCCTCTACCAAAATTGCATGAATTTCTGGGGGGGTTCGGGTTTGGTTGAGGTTTTTTTGTTTGTTTTGGGGTTTTCTGTGGTTTTTTTTGTTTGTTTGTTTGTTGGTTTGGTTTGGTTTGGTTTGGTGGGGAGGAGAAAGTCAAATTCAAGTGCTGTCGTACTTTATACTACTTATTCTGCGTACATTCAAGCCATGGTGCGTCTTCTATACTTAGGGATAAACATAAATTTTCCATGCTTTTTACTTCAGCTATTACTGAATGAACAACACAGCTAAGTAAAATGAGCTGTAGTCTACACTCATTTATGCATTATACATAAAGTAGCTGGTTAAAGTTTAGTACGCTGCATGTCTAAAAAATCTTTATAAACAATAGGTTTGCATGGATAGTATCACACAAACAAAAAAAAGTTAAAAAA
>VXBW01004659.1:140783-154262 GCA_013400375.1 Thinocorus orbignyianus
ACCCAGAGGATCAGTTTAGATTCCACAGGTACAACCTGAGGTTGCTAAAGTTAGGTCAGGGGCATCCCTCCTCCAAGCCCAGAGGGACAGAGCAGCTCTTGGACACTTGCAACCCGGCAGCTGAAGCCGGGGCGGCTTTTTTTTTTGATTGAAATGACTTTTTTTTTTTCTTCTTTTTCTCCTTTTTTTCTTTCTTTTCGGTGCCCCCTCACTCTGCCGTGGCCACGCTCTTCTAAACCCTTGGGAAACCCCGTCTTTTCACACAGAGCCGACGCGATGTCCCTCAACCCCGGGCCGGGCAAGCGACGCCGCGGAGCCCCGGTACCGCCGCCACCGCCACCGGCGGCGGGCGCAGCGCATCGCGGCGCGGCCAATGAGCGNTGTGCCTTGCAGAGTCCTGGCTGGGATTGGGGGTCGGGGAAAGGGGGTGGAAGGGCAGAGGGGTAACAGCTCCCAGGCCCTGTGCTGCTCCAGTCGCCTTCCCGCATGCAGCGCTGCCCGGCTCCGAGGGGAGGACTCGGGACCCTCCGGGCTAACCTCGCAGGGCTGAGGCTCCTGGGGCAACTCCGTCCCTCCGCGCCCCGCTGGCGGGCGTCTGGGAGCCGCCTTCACCCGCGGCGGTGGGAGCGGGGAGCTCCGGGACCGTGGGGCTCGGGCAGACACGCACGGCGCGGCCCGGAGAGCTCCGGGGAGATGGGGTTCTGCTCTGCCCTGCCCCGCACCCCGAGGGCAGGGGGAAGGAGCTGCACTGGGAGTTTCTCCCTTGTACGGGGGGGAGGAATGGGGGCTTAGGGCGGAATCGCTGAAGTCTTTTGTATGTGCCTTGATTTATTTATATTTTTTCCTCCCCTCCTTTCGCACTCTCCTTCCCGTCCCTTGTTCTCTGTGTCCCTGCCCACCCCACCCTTCCTTCAGATCCGGCGATTCCTGCCCTCGCCTCGCCCTGTCATTGATGGGAAATCAACTGGATCGCATCACCCACCTGAATTACAGCGAGCTGCCGACCGGGGACCCCTCGGGGATCGAGAAAGACGAGCTGCGCGTCGGGGTGGCTTACTTCTTTTCGGATGAGGAGGAGGACCTGGACGAACGAGGCCAGCCAGATAAGTACAGCGTGAAGGGCTCCGGCAGCCCTGGTCAGGAGACGCCCACCCACCACCTCCACCACCAGCTGGTGCTGAACGAGACCCAGTTCTCCGCTTTCCGAGGCCAGGAATGCATATTCTCCAAGGTCAGCAGCGGCCCCCAGGCTGGGGACCTCAGCGTCTACTCGGTGTCAGCCCTGCCTGCCCTCTGCAAACCGGGGGACCTGCTGGAGCTGCTCTACCTGGGGCCGTCGGAGCACCCGCCGCCTCACTGGGCGGTCTACGTGGGCAGCGGGCAGATCATCCACCTGCACCAGGGGCAGATCCGGCAGGACAGCTTGTACGAGGCGGCCGCGGGCAACGTGGGCCGGGTGGTGAATAGCTGGTACCGTTTTCGCCCGCTGGTGGCTGAGCTGGTGGTGCAAAACGCCTGCGGGCACCTGGGCTTAAAAAGCGACGAGATCTGCTGGACTAACTCGGAGAGCTTCGCCGCCTGGTGCCGCTTCGGGAAAAGGGAGTTCAAAGCCGGGGGGGAGCTGCAGGCTGCTGCCGGCAACCAGCACCAGCAGCAATACTATCTCAAGATCCACTTGGCGGAGAACAAGGTGCACACGGTGAGGTTCCACAGCCTGGAGGATCTAATACGCGAGAAGCGCAGGATCGATGCCAGTGGCAAACTGAGGGTGATCAAAGACCTGGCTATAGTGGATGAGAAAGAATAGGGAGTAGCAGAGGTACATGGCTATCTTCTTCTGCCCTGCCCGGGGAGACCAGCCTGCCACACAGACAGGAGGCTGCACCCTCTTTCCGTGGGACGCGACTGGAAGCAGGATCCATGGCAACATTCCAAAAAACCCAGCATTCTTTATGCCCATAGCCAGTGTTTTGTTTGGCTTTTAATAGCATTAATGCTGAAAGAGCGAGAGAGGAAGAAAAGAGGGGGGAGGTGCAGGAAGGCTGTTCTCAGAGTATGTGGACAAAGTCTTTCCTGTCGATCAATGTTGACCATTCTAGCAACATGCCAATAAAATTTCAAATTGAAATTATTTTTTTAATTTTTATTTCATGGCTTTAATCCATGATAAGTTTTAGCATCTGGGGCCATGGATGTGGATCTAGCTGAATGAGTTTCTAGCTAATGTTTGCCTTGCAGCCAACCAAATGCATCAATCATACTTTGCTAGCTGGGAGGGGAAGGGAGGATTGAGGGGGAGTGGAGGGGTTCTTTAGCCTGTTTGTTTTGTTTCTCAACACTTGCTTCAGCCTGTAGCTGCAACCTAAATTTTGTCCCAGCCAACTTCAGCAAGATATTAACAGGGGAAAAAAGATTTGAACCAGAAATGTGAAAGCAATCACATTTAAAATATTTGTCTTTGCTTTATGTTAGCAGGTCTCTGCTAAATGTCATTATAATGCGTAAGCCCTTTCCACATGTTCCCTACCCCAGGGTCCCTGCCTTTTTTTCCTTTTTTTTTTTCTTTGGAAAAAAGTTTGTGTTTTCCTGAAACTAAATCCATTGGTGAAAGGAGGTGGTGTATTTTGGAGAATAGTATACTCAATGTTTCTCCTCAGAGATCCAGCCTGGAGGATCTCATGCTTGAGCTGTGGATTTGTATTGCTGTAGTGATTCTCACTGCACCACTGCTTCAGTACCTCTTCATGCACAGGTCAACAGAAACCTGCAAGAACAAATAGGTTAGCATTCTGCATGTTGCCTCTTTGAAGCAGCAATTTATTGCATATTTACAATTCCACGTAAAGAAAATAGGTATAATATGATCAAGTTTACTTTGCATTAAAAATTCCAAGCAACCAAAAATCCTGTTCAGTCTAAGTTCAGAAATCCACAGCTGCTTGAAAAATGCCTTTTGATGTGATGTGAGCAATGCCTTGTCTGTATTTCAGATCCTATCTGCCCATTGCTTAATTATAAGTTTTGAAGTGAAAGATCAGAGTATTAAATATATAGTTTAAAAATCTAAACAAATTAAGTATACTGGGGCATTTCTGGAGCTGTCTATTCTTTATTATTATTGACCTGCATACAACTTGTAATAAGGAATTTATCTCTGCATGTTTCAGTACTGGAAAGAAAATGCATTTGTTTTTGTCCCCTTTTCCCACGTCAATGTCAGATGGCAGAAAAAAAGTAATACCCCTCTTCTGTATATAAAATACACTCCACCCCCGATCAGTGTACTGTGTCCTGGCTCCTTTTTGTATTAAATGGTGTCATAAGCAACCTTGTTGCAACAGTAATTTCATTTCTACATGTTTGCCTCCCATAGCTGAAGGTGTGAGGGTGGAGTGTACTTCATTATAATAAAAGTCTTAGCATAAATATCTTTATTTTTTAAAAAAAGCCCAAACCAAACAATAAAACAACCTCCCCCCCCTAACTGCGCCCCTTCAGTGAAAGTCATGTAATTGGCTTTATGTTTGCTGATATACTTGACAAAGTTATGTGATAATAGGCAGTGTTACTTTTATCCCTTTCCCTAAAGTAACTTGGTTAGAATGACATAGGGTAAGCACTTGAAAAATGTGAATTATTGTTACTGTCAAACTACTACTGAAATAGCTTCAAATCACAGTATACTTTTCAATAAATATATAATATTTTTGCTCTATATTGGCAATAGCTGCTGTCTGATAATGATGGCTTTTCCTGTAATGTAAGCAGAGTCCTTTACGTAGTATTGCTATATTTTAATAAGTATACTGCATTAGGTCTCCCAGATTGTCTGTTAGAACTGTATCACTTGGTGGGAGCACTGTGGGATTGGAGAATGACACTAACTTTACACCAAAGATACAAAAAATTAAAACTTAAATGATAGGAGAACAAATGATAGGCAAAAATAATTTGTTTTAATTTCCCCTTATAAAATATATACATTAGAGAACTGAGGGAGGAAGAGGCAGGGAACGTGACATGAAAAGGGAATAAATAACAATGTTTATGGAGATAGAAAGATCGAAGTCAAGTTGTTATTTTTGATTTCCTGATGGCTTTTTCTTCGAACTGCTTTTAGATGAATAATACAGGATTAGAGAGAGGATCCTTGCAAGAATGGCATTGCACATCCTCACTAGTGACAATTTTAAAATAATGGCTTTAAACTTTCCACTGTGCTTTCCAAATACTGCATCGTTCTATGTACTCAGCCATTTTAAACTGAGGGAAGAGAAGAGGTTGGTAATGATTTACTAGCCTGGATCATGAATGCAACTGTTTTCCGTGTTTTACCTGGCTGGGTGTCAGTAGTATTTTGTACTGTATAAAGGAAGTTACAGAAACTAGTCTATGCTTATTTATGCAAGCTTTGTCGGAAGTCTTTAGCATTGCTCCAATTTTGTACAGGTAAAGGTAACACCAAATTTAAGGCCTTAGTCCTTTGCACAGGGTGTGGAGAAAATGGTTTGGAAATATTCACAGATGGTATTAACCTAGGATATAATAATGCCATGGCCATGTTCAAGTAGCAGTCTGTTATTACAAACAAAGATACCCATACAGACCCTTTGGTGATTTTAATCTTTAGCTAGATTTCAGTCCAGAGTTCCTGACAGCAATCTGGTCCTGATTCATAGTCCATTGAAGTTAATGGAAAGGCTCACACTGACTTCAGTGAGCCTGGGATCAGATTTTATTGTTTAGGAGGTGGTTAAAATTTGTGGGCCTTGAGAAGAAGTGAGATTTAAGATGGCATTTCAGAGACCAGAAGGTCCACCTTTCTGAGAGAGGAGACAGCGGAAACAGGCAATACTGTAAAAACAAAGGAAGAAAACAGACTAGTTCTGAAAAAAAAAAAAAAACAAAACCAGCATTAATCCGGGATGGCAGAAGGGAAATAATGAAAAAAAGTGGATATAAAAAGTTGTTCAGTGCCTCGAAAAAAGAAATGGAAGGCCACGGAGCCTTCAGCTGTGAGAAAGGCAATGATGTGAATGACTGACAGGTAAAAAATGTAATTGATTATACTCATCTTTCAGGATCAGTGACCTGCCTGAGTTAACATTTCCATTTCCAGCAGTAAAGATATTGACAAATTATATTATATCTGTGGAATCTGTTTACATTCTTCAGTCTAGCTACCTAGGGTAAATATTTATATCTCATTCATTGCTCTTGAAGTACTGACACGTAATATGACTGCAATGTTAAGATACTTTGCACATCCTTTTGTGTGTGTGTGTCACGTTTCAAGCTTTCTGTTAGATATTTGGGTAGCAGTTTTATAGAATCTCTTTTGCTTGGATATAATTTTCTTTGTCTTTTCAAAATGCAATCTTCTGAATTGCTTTGAGGCTAACATTTTATTAAAAATTCAGTTCATGTCCTCTTGAAACATAGAGAGCCTTTGTGAAATGTTTTGCTGTCATGACCAAAATGTTTGCTGGTTATTGGCTCTGCATGTAGGTAGAGGACTGTAGGGATGGGTAGTGAAATAGATTTTGTCATTATCAAATTTCGTCTACATCTCTTGTTTCCAGATTACTTTGTTTTCATTTGCTAGGAATTTTTTCCCCCTCTTGTCATTATGTTTGCATAAAATGAATTAAAAAAAAAATACAAAAAGCCAACCCCTCATAGCCTATTTTTAAGGGCAATATGCTATTGATCCACATGTGGATTTCAGATTAATAGCAGCGACTAACAAGATACAGCCTTCAGAGTGTGACAAGAAATGGCCTTCATCTGTGCTAGAGTGTGCACACTCTTAATTATCCTGCCTCATTTCGTTTTAGTGTCTTTCATATCCAGGTAAGTGATGTGCAGAAATCTGTCAGAGTTTATAGACCTGTTTATGCGATGTGTTGAACATCTGTAACTCAAACCAATGTTGGCTAGAGTTGAAAGAATGCTGGATCTCACTTGAGACAGATGGTATCTCGTGGGATCAGGTACCTCAGCCCGCCTGATTCCCAACTGTTTGCAGCTACAGAGGAGGTAGTGGGCTGAGATAGCTACTGCAAGTTTTAAGATTCAGTTATTTTCTATGAAAGATTTCTACTAGAGTAGCTAGCAGTGTTCTGTCCATAATTATAGTTGTCTGTGACTAAGAAGTTTTATATGTTGCTGCTTATGCTGTGCAAGCTGTGTTTTCTGCTTTATAACCCAGGAGAAAGATGACAGTCCCTGTACCCCCCAAAGAATTAATGCAGAAATATGTAAGGAGATATGATTGGGCTACCACGCTGAGGGCAGTTTCACCACAGAATTAAGATCTGAAGGATAGTAATATATGACTAGAGTGTGAGCAAATCCTGCTGATAGTTCATGAGTGTCAGTGTTTCCATGGCAAGTCTGAAATTTATTTGCTTACTTTATTATTATGAAATATTTAATTTCTCTGTACTTTGAGTTAGAATTTGACACGTAAAACTGCCCTAGGCTCATGGATCCTCTGACACAATGTTAGTATAATCTGTCAGATTTTTTTACAGTTTTATTGTAAAGAAAATTAATGAATAGTAGGATCAGATACTTTACTGAACTGCTTATAAATCAAAAAGAGGATGGTGTAGATGTTAGATTGGAAAGAGACAATGAACTAAGAATCTTCTGTTATTTGACATACCAGTGGATTTACTCCAGACTATACAGATATAACCTATACAGATGTAAACTACCAGGGCTGAATTTTTTTAGAAGTAGCTGTGGCACTCTGAATTATCTCTTTTGCAAAACATTATTATCTTGTCTAACTAATACAAATCCCCTGTGAAGTTCTATTTTTTTGTATATTGAAATGCCACCATGCCATTGAAATGAAAGGTTATTTTAATCATATTTACCTTTGAGAAATAAACTAGAATTTGTCTTATGGGTTTTGTAATTGAGCAGCTGGTAATATGCAATTCCATTTCTTAATTCTAAATATTTTGCATGAAACACAAACATATTCAGGTGAATGTGTCTAGAGGAATCATAGAACTTCCATTATCAGAAGCCATTCAGATGAAGGTTATGCTTTTATATGGTGATACTTTTTTGCTTATTTTCCCCATATTTTTATTTTGAGGGCTTTGGGGCACTTTTGACTCTGCAGATGTGTGAAAAACTGCTTGCCTTTTCAAGTGTTTCCATGATCCGGATCTTTAACATAAAAGTTCTATGCCCTTTGCATGGCATTTACTTTGAGTTAAAATCAAGGAAGTATAACTCTCCAGGATCAAGATCTCAACATCAACCTCCTACAAAATTCAATGGAAGGCTCATATGTGTGATGCCTACCAGAAGAGCCTTAATTGCGTATTCTTACTCATACATATAGTCATCATCTATGCAAATTGGCATTTTCCTAAGTAAAGTGGGTTAATGCTTTTCAAACATCCCTTTGACTTTCTCTTGTGCAGCTGTATGGGTACATGTGGTGGGCACAAATAGAAAACTGGAGTTTAGTTTGTGACCCTGAGCCTATGAAGTGCTGTTGAAGCCAGTACCTCCAGTTATTTTGACAGGAACTTGGGTGGAATTTGGAAACAATGTGAGTACAACAGAAAAAGATGGGAGAGTTTGCAGTTAAACCTCAGGCTGTTCAAGGAAGATGTTCAGAGCTAAGAATAAAATTTGATTCTTTCTTTCTTTTTCAAGGTGCGTGATGGTAAGTAACCATGCACCTCCCATGCATAAAACCATTCGCACTTTAGAGAACCATGCTACTGCATGGTAGGGTAAGTAAAATATGCAGTGTCTCGTCAGCCTTGAATAGCAAATAATTTTTCACAGTTTAAACACTGTTTGAATATAGAGTGGCGTTGCCAATCTATTTTGAAAAGTCATATTTTTTAAGCTCATAAAGTAAGCAGTATAATGCTTATAAATTGGAGACCTCAATAATCTTCCTTGATAATTCCTATACAGTAGAGGTAAGAGCTTGTTCTCAGTTTGTGTAAATAAAAGAGCAACTCCTATTCAAGAAAATTATCATGGGGTTGAATTTGCAAATAAATGAAACAATCAAGCTCCATATTTAATTCTGACATGACACTATCACTGCTGCAGGTAAATAAATGGCAAGTATCTAACAGTGTGAGTAAATACAAGGTGCTGCATTGTGACATTTCTTCACAGCAGAATACTTTATGTCACAGAAGGAATATTCTTCATATGTTATTCAACATGAGTAAACATATCACAATCTGGTTTTGAAACAGATCTCTTTTCCATATGTTCCTATTGTTTCCATATGCCCTTTCAGTCAGCTGAAAGCAATATAAAAACTAAGTCTGAAAAACATACTAATTGTTTGTAAATATTGAAGCAGAAATTTATATGCATATTGATATAAAACTAATGGATGTACTTGTATATAATATACATAATCACATCGTGTGTGTGTATATATTATGCACACACACAAGAAGCCTTGGCTATTTTGTTAGCATTGGTAATAAATGGCAGTCATTTCAATATGTATATTATCTGTGCACAGATGGATACCCAAGACTTCACTGACAGGATTCTAACACTATTCAAATATTTGTTCTTTAGGGTATGCCATGGTCTTCTGACATCAAGAAAAGTGAGTTAAATGTGTGGGGTTTGACATATTGCTACTTACTGGAGGAAAAATATCAAGGAGCACTACACTTTGCAATAATGAAGTACCCTTTCAGAATGAACTATGCTGCTACTGAATTGTGTATTTATAAATAAAAGAATGCTCCAGTGAAGTATTTATCCATCTTTCTTTTTGGCATATTTTAATGGATAGTGCCACAAAAGTTGGGGGTTTTTTTGTTTTTTTTTTTTCATAATTTGAATGTTTTTCCTCTCCCTGTAATATTTTGGAAGCATAGCACTTAAATTAGCTGTGTTCTGTTGTTCAGACATGCTCACTTATTGCTGTATAGCTGTTCCTAAGTAAAGAGGCAGCCGGCATTGATATTTCTTGACTGCTCATCTTATCTTTCTTTGAACTGACACGTTTATTTCAAAAGCTAAGTGGTGGGACTTTAAAATTACTTGCTGTTGACTTGACTTTTTCCCTGTTGAACTCATTGGTGAACTTTCACCAAAGTTATTTAGGACACAGTTAGGCTAACACTGGTTGCTTTTAGAAATCTTACCTTATGGATACAGGGTGCAAATCAGCTCTGTCAAGATCTGTGAATCTTCTGGTGGACTGGATTGCTGAGAGTTATACTTCTTAGTCAGACAGATGAAATTTCCTTTCAAGAACCAGAATAGCCCTTTTATTCCATGTCCTCATCCATAAAGTTTTTGTCTCACCTGATAAAAGATTAGATACCTTTTTACTTATCCAAAAGTCTTCCTCCTCATCAAACCACCTGTGGATGATACAAGGGACCTTTTTCTATGAACAAGCCCATCGCTAGAAATCACTGTCACAGGAACTGTCAGAACTGAATCCTTGCCCAGACAATATTGTCATTTCCAGAGGTTGTGGAAAAAAGAGAATTCACTCACCTATCCTGCTAAAGTCCTGTAATGAAGCAATTTTATTTAAATAGATAAATAAATATATTACCACTGAAAGCAAATCCAGTTTAACAGATCATGGAACACCGTAGCATTGTTGCTAATTAAAACATCTGACTGAGCATCAACAACAGATTCTTTTAAGAAACTCAGACTGTGTGTTAAGCTACAACTTCATTGAACAGAGGTATCTTAGGTAAATGCAAAGACTTGTTAATGTTTATCATATAACTATATGATACAGCTGTTTATTTGCTAATAGGGCACAGCCTTACTTCAGCTTTGAATTCAAGGCTCATGACATGGTATATCTGCTATTCAACTCTCTCTGTATTTCCAGTCTGTACTGACTTTGTGCCATTGATTCTTCTGTTAGTTGTAATCAAAGGTCATTAATATTGAAAAGTTCACTTTAATTGACCCATTGACTCATTTTAATTATATCAATATAGAAGAGTGTCAAGTGCTAGACCCCTACACAAAGGGTCAGTTAATATTCAGCCTCATCCTGGCAGTAATGTTGCCTGGGTCCCATTAGCTCTACCTAAAGACTGTATGAGTTTCCTACTTCAGTTTGAAGGAATAAGGGAAAAAAGATTGGCAGAAGAAAAAGGTTCTAAAAAAAAGTCATGTTCAGCAGAAATCTTGGTCTGCTCTTTTACATTTATGCTTTGTATACAGATAAACTCAGAAACATGCAGATAAAACCTTCATAGTGTTAGGAGCACCAGTTACAGAAATGATACCCTTTAAATGTTGGCATGCTAGAAGGTTGCCTATGTATGCTGAATAAAGAGGATAATCTTTTGCTTTTCCATTTCACAGCACGCTAGCAACTTTTCTTAATCCACAGGAATTCAAAGTTGAGTTCACTGTCTGCTGATAATGTACCCCAAGAGCAATAGAAATGTCAAATGTTTGCATACTGTAAGTGGTATCAGTGCTGAAAACCTATCTTTAATTTCATTCTCCTGAAATCCTTAATCTCATACATGCCTTTGAGCTTTTAATGACTTTCTGAAGAATAATGTCCAAGATAACGTGAATGGAAATAAAGCAGGAACACAGATTGTCAGGGGAAGAATTTGTTTCATGTTCGGCTATGGACTGTAATATGTTTCTTATTTCATTGAAACAGGAATAAGATTTGTATCGATATTTAGGGAGCAGTTCAGTTTGCAAGATCCATAGGCCTATTTTGAAAATGCAGGTATGCTTTACTGAAACAAACACTGAGGAAAAGGAAAATGTACCATTTTAAGGTTAATAGAGTTGTCATATTTGCAGGAAAACTCAAATCATACTCTTTAACTGTTCCAAATCATATGTGAACTAGTTTCAGACTGAATAGCTCAAAACCATGACATGCTTACTTTTGTATTAGTTTTGTTCACAATGGTCAGGGTTTTACAAATATGACTAGTCATGCTCATCTTCTTAGTATTTTACTGAAGATCTCCAAACTGGTTACTTTTTTCCAAACAATATCAGACTTCTGCCACCTGAAAATGAAGCCCCCAAGCAGACTCTGGTCAGAAACCAAACACTGAAGACAGGTTGAGTGGAGCTTGGAAAATATTGCTCACATATTTTAAAAAGCTTTCAAAGCTGTAATGTAAATCTTACAAAGTATAGAATTCAGTATCATATCCTCCCAAATATTAAATATACTAGGATTTTTAAACATCCAGGTTAGCATTAGTGTGTTACATGTAAAAGAGGTGGTTGCTGAGCAGTTTATCTTAAAAATGAACCCACTATATCATGAATGTAAGATGTAGTCGTTGAAAAGGTATTTCTTAAATCTGATTTACGAGCTAATCTATCCCTTCTTGGTGAGGTTTCCATTATCATTCAAAAATATGTGTCTATGTACATGAATGATTGTGGGATCTCTGTTATTCCTTGTATTTGTGTGTGACAATGGCTCTGTGTGATCACAGCTAACTGCTACAAGGATACTGGCATCTCTATTATCTGTACATTGAATGTGATCATTAACTGTTAGCCAGGACAAAGGCAGTAGAAAAATCAATGCAACTTTGGTCAGAGGAAAAAATAAAGCAGGGTGATAGTAGTGGGAACGATCCTTCTGTGAATGACGTTTTATCCAATGCATGAGTGGGGGGAATGCATAACTGAATAATACAATCACAACAGGGAATATAGATTAAAAAAAAATAAATTCTAAGATATACCAGACATGCAAAATAGTATACAGGAGATGGCACAGTGGAGCACATAATGGTCTTCCCACTAGGGCCTGTATTATCACATAAACTTGACAAACAGTCAGCAATGAAATCATGTTTAGAAATGTCCTTGCAATTCTCATAACATCAGTGTCATCAGGGAACGTAAGTATCAAATGTGCAATAAAACAAATCAACCCAGCTTCTTGTGTCTTTTGATTAGCTAAGAAACACCACATTTACTCTGAGACCTTGACAAAATGCAACCTTTAGCTACATAAATATCTGGTTCATCTGATTTCAATTATCAATATAGAATTAGGTTTTTTCAGTGCTTAATAGGGATGGGGTGTCCAAGCTACATCATTCTCTGAAGACAGCTATGTCTTCATTGGCTATAGGATTTGTCTAGAGTAGCAACGCTCTAAATTTACATAGTGCAGTTTAAGTGGGATAAAAACAGACTGAAAGGCTCTGATTCCACCCCGCCTCTAATTTTTTCACCTAAAAGTCGTATGTATAGTCTAAGTTACTCATCTAAGGAGTAGAAAGCAAGCCATGCTTTCACTCATGCTATCTCAACACATATGTAGTGAAATCACACTCTTCAAAAGCTTTTCTCTGTTTAATGATTACACAACCAGAATTAGCCTATGGCTGGAGTAGGTACAAAGATGAGATTTACTGAGAAAAAAAACATTCTGAAATTACATGCATTCTTCCCTCCCAAGAAGAGCTCCACTGCTTTGTCAAATATCAGACTAATAAATTTTGGTTTACTGAGTTGGAGGATGCTGTGACCCCAAAACAATTACAGTCTTAGACTGTAGATAATTTATAAATGCTAATATTTAACAAATAGGAAATATCACTGAAATTATGTTGCAACTGTAAACAAAATATTAATAATAAAAAAGTAAAAAAATAACTTTCAAAAGGTCTCCTGAATCATTTGCCCAATTCTAATCACACACAGAGGAAAACGTGCTGCCCTCTAGTAAGTTTACAGAACTCGGTCAATTATTTAAAGATTTCCCAGGAACTGATTGCCAGAGCATCTGGACATCTTACAATAAATTAAAAACAAATATTAATTACACAACTATCCATTCAGATGGCTCAAAACACTTTAGCTTCCTCTTAGCTGTCTCACAAAGGACCAACATACTGACATGTTAGTTAATGGAATGCTTGATTGAACAAGTAAACCTTACACTACACTACAGCCTGCCAAATTTGAATTCTGGTGGTCTGCCAGAAGAATAGATTTACAGTGTAAGAACTCACCACTGATATCATAGAAAACATTAATCTGATTCTTAGCAAGTTTTTCTTACCTGTTCTTAACATACCTCCAGACAGGCAGAAAAGATATGGATAACTGATATAGATTACATTTAACAAGATGTTTTGTGTTAGTGAGAAAAATAGGCATTATAAAATTACGAATACTTATACAGCAATAGATCCTCTAGGATATCAAGCGGGTAGCTATACTCATAAAGGTTTTAACACTTATTATGCTCTGTATTTCTATGGGTGACATGATGGTCTTGGCAGTCAGACATATATACACTTGTCTTCATCAAAACTCATTTAGTTACTGTTGGATATGGTCACTACAGCAGCAAGACAGCAGACTGCATTTCAGGAGAATGTGGTGTAAGAGGTGAATGTAACCACTTGTGATTGAGTTAACATATTTTAAGATTAACAGCTCATCTTAGCTTTTATTCAAAACCATGGGGGG
>VXBW01004659.1:154291-188602 GCA_013400375.1 Thinocorus orbignyianus
AGATGAAATTGATGCAAGAGATTGGAGCAGAAAAAACTCAAAATAAATTTAAATTTAGGTCCTGATGTTAAGCTAATGTAAGCTGAAGAGAGCTAAAGTAAAGACAAAGCTAAGGGCAAACAGAAGACTCAAGTTTGATACCCTTAATAGCACAGTAATTGCTCAAGCACTTAATTGCTATATTTTGTTCATATGTTCAAGGACTGCTCCATTAACCAGATTCTTTAGTCTTTTGCAAGCAGAGGAGGGAGTTTGCTCTTCTGTAGCATAAAGTGTAGTCTACTTTCTAAGATCACCTGCAAAGTTTTATTGAACAGAATTTGATCTATTTCCACAATCTCCTCTGATTTTCTTCCTGCAACGTGGATTATTGAACATAGTCTGTGGCTCAGGAGGGTATGGTGGCACACATGGAGATATTCAGTGAAATCTATTTAGTAGAACAGTTTGTTTTTTGAGGACTGGACATGGTTGTTCAAGTGATTCCATTCTTATGATCTAAACTCAGTTCACTAGCTGTGGACTTGGCACTGAAAGTGTTATAAAAAGGCCTTCTTTTAGGGTTTGAAACTGCCAGCTTCTGTTAGTGATAAGATTGAATTAATTTCCCCATTTTATGTCTAGTACTTTTGAATTAATTGCTTTCCTGTCCTCGGCCTTCAAAGTTAGTGAAGTTGTTGTTTTTCTTCAAAGGAAAGATAATCTTATGTGTTTTGATGGTAATGCCATTTCATATTCTTTCAATGCAAATCTCTTTGACAAGACTGGTGACCTGCAGGTGAGTGCTCAATTCAGGCAGAAGGTGGTAAACCATTTGTCTCCCTTGTTGTGTTCTTTGATCAGCTCTTTCCACTCACAGAAGCGAAAACAAAGGCCACAGATTTCTGAAGACTTAGTCTCACTTTCTAAAAGCACAGAAACACTTAGTCACATCTCTTTGTCTTTTCTAAAGCAGTAGGAAAGCTGTTATTTCTCAGGCACCTCACTTTTGGTCTGACAATTCCTTGTAACACTTGTAATTCTGCCTTTTTGCACAGTTAGCCAACTTTGGAATCCAGTGAAATGCAATGAAAACTGTGTTCTGCTACAACTTGATACATGCAATTGTGACCCAGGCCTGAATGGCTACTGAAGTAATTTTGATGTTGACAGTAATTCCTTTCCTCTTTTGTCCACGAGTATTCCCACTTACTTCACCCATCCAGTCGCCCCTGGCCTAAAAAGAAAAAAAGAATTACCTTCTTGCACTCACTGTTAAAACATCCCTCCTAGAAGGCAAAAGTCCTGTATTCCTGGACCCATTCCAAGTGCTGTTCAATACATATAAATTAGCAGCAATTGAACAAAATGCATTAACATCATCTAGAGTCATGATCAGAACCCAAGATCAAGCCACAGTCCATCAAAGTCAATAGACACCCTTACATTCATTTCAAAGTTTTTAAATTAATACCAGACTTTCTTCTGAAGCTCTCTCTGGACTAAATTTGTTCTTGGCTATAGTCTGTCTGTAGCTGCCATAGCACAGAATATGAAAGAAACTAAAAATGAAGAAGACATTGAATTGCTAATGTACAATTCTCTAGTATCAAAGGTGAATTTATGTTTAAAAAAAAAAAAAAAAAAAAAAAAAAAAGACCCTTTTCGGCAGNAAAAAAAAAAGCTACCTTTCTGCAGGTTCTCTTCTTGACCTTTTGATTTTCCAGTATTGAATTTTAGGTCCTAGCTGATAAATTTTACAACACAAGACGATGACACCAAGCACTTGTATATCCTTATTTCAATGGTCATCTATATGTTTTCAAGTTTGCTGTGATGGTCTAGGTTCTGACTGATCAGACTCCATGAATCACTCTATTAAATAACGACATTTTCTGTTTAGAAAGACAGATGAATTAAGGATACCTGGATTAAAAAATGAGATGCAGAAATCTTACATGCTTCCTCTGTGAATTTCACACTTGACTGAAAATTATCTAATGAAAATGGTTACCTGAGAAATTCCAACACCACTGTGGTTCCTGAGTGAAGTCACTCCTCATGAAGCATAAAAAGTAGAAAGAGATAAGAAAGGGAATGAAAGCAAAATATCATTTCAGTAATATAATTGGCACCAGGTTTTTATTTTAAGGCTTGACCTTTACTCAATTTTTTTTTTCATTACTGGAAGAATTTACAAATATATTTACATAACTCCATTTTGAAATAAAAAGTGATATTATCTATTCTTTGAAAGACATAATAAATAACATTTGTTTTATTAAATTGAATTTGTTATTTATTCATTCACTTATTATAAGTGCATTTTAGAATAAGTTTTGAAAATGCATATGAGGATTCAAATACTTCTGAAATCCTCATTAGTTTGATGAAAACACTTTTTCAGTTGTAAGGAGTAGATATAATTAGGTTTATTGCCTGCTTGCATTTGAGGATTTGAAGATTTTTATAGAGAACCAAAATAAAACTTCTTTCTCCTACGTTCAGCTATGTCACTAAACGTCTGCTGATTAAATAATCCTCTTTTCATAACATCTTCTGAAAAAATCATCATCTCTAGACCTGTACAAATAATTGTTTTGGTTTACTGTTGATTCTACTCATGCTATCAAAAACTAAGCTAGGTAATTATTCACTTCACGTGATCTTCAAAACTGTCCCATTTACTCCATCAGACATATGCAGCAATTAATGACACAGTTAAATGTATTTGGAATTTAGAGCATGTTGGATTTTTTATACCACGTGATGGTAAGTTCCACTGGAAAGGATTGTAAACATCCAAAAAGGAACAAAGGTCCTCTGTAGGAGTGCTAGTTCCTGGACTTTTCATAAACAAATAGAAGTAACTCCTACCAAAACTTGGTTTGTTGAGTTGCCTATTGCCAACTGAAGCAGACTGCATCTTTAATTTATTTTAAATCCTCATCCACTAGTTCTCTTCAGAGGGTTTATAATCTACTGGTCATCTTAACAGGCTTCTCAAGCTCTAAAATGCTGCAGGTGCCACCTGTGCAGTCAGCCTTACAATTAATGATTCAATTATTTTCATCAAGACATTGCTCAGTTGTGGAATGCCTACTTAGAGCTGATTTTTTTCCTTCCATACATCTGCATGTAAGTCCCTACCATTTGAATCCATACTATCTCTCTACTAGGAGGAAGAGGGAGGCAGGAGGGAGAGAACTGGGAAGCAGAGTAACTGCATTTTTTATGCTACGCCAACTTCCTCAGGCTTTTGTGGTAGAAGTGGAGGAATACCAGAACCCATTCTCATGAAGAAATTGCTGAAGGAATGAATGGAGCTTTCAAGAGGAAAGAACATCAGTGGAATGATCATCAAACACCAGTTTCTATCATCGCCTGTTTTCCACGTGATGATATCAACACTGGCATCTCACCTTTGCCTGTTAGGGTTTGCCAATGTTGCTTATTTTCTTCTTTTATGTGTGTGTGTGCATGATTCCTTATCTTTAAGTCTTGGGAGATTCTTGGAAATAAAAAAACAAACAAAAACCAACCAACCAAACAAACAAACAAAAAAGGAGCTCAGCTGTAAAAATACATAAGCTTTAATTTTGTCTTGGCCCCTGGGTAGATTGTCCTGAAATGTCATAGCATATTGAACTGCTGATATTTTTGTTTACTTTTTTTTTTAATTTGTTTTTCCCGCAGACGGAAAAACAACCCAACCTAAAAACTAGCACCCATTTTTTTTGTTCCCAGGGTCTTCCGCTTTTCCTGCTGGATTTCAATAGGTCAGAGAGTCATCTAGTGGTCAAACAAAGGAATTTTGAGTTAATTCTCTAGTCGGTTGTCCCACCTGTCCTCAACTCTCAAGGGCTGTCTCAGATACTGACAGTAGACAGGCATCAGGCAGCAGTACGTGAAATGGTCATTTGGACAAAATTAGGGAGATAAAATCTATCTTCTGCTGCATAAATAAAGCAGTGCACTTATGGTCATTAATGTCATCTGCAAATTTGATTCATGACTGTATCAGCCACTTAGAATCTTAGCCTGAATGTAGAAAATATCCATGATTTGGTGACCCCAATGGCATAATACAAATTTTGTGCACCCATGAAAGGTAGATACTGTCTAGGTCAGGGAAACAAAAATCTCAAGAATTTATCTTTTCATTTTCCCTCTGTAGGTACGTAAAGAAAATGAACACAGAAGCACTGGGCAATTCCCTGGGTTTTTGTTCTTTGACCTTCTGAATCCCCTGTGCTGGGTTTCCACTCCCTTTGATCAACAAACTGTTGAGTCTCTAAATTCAGTTTACAATTTCAAGCTTCAACAGCAAAATTTTATATTATTTACATTTAATTTTGAAAACATTTTTGTCTTACTAGATCAATCCATGTGTTTTTCAAACTCACTGGCCTAACTTTTCATGGTGACAAACACCAGAGGCTGTAAGACAATATGTAGATATTTTTTCTCTTCTCTAATTCTTAAAAAAAAACACAATATCCTTTCCACAACATTTGTTATAATTGATTATAATTCTGAACGGTCTGGAGAACTTACAAACATCCACTCCTTCTTTGTTTTCAATTAAATTCTTGCCTCAACATTTTCTGTGTTTTGATATCCTAATTCCATTTCTCATGGAAAATCAATTATTTTTCTATGATACAGCAAAAGTTCCCAATCTACTTTCAATATATTACTTAGGATTTTATATCTTTATTTTTTGTCCATGCTAAGAAAAGGAAACATATTGTGCTTTTATTATGAATTTTTGTAGTCCTTATTTTTGTGACTGTTTTCTGAGTCCTTCCAATTTAGTAATGTTTTTCTTGAGACTGCTATATACCTGAGATGAGGCTCCAAATATTCATTACTAATTTGTGACATGGTTTTGTATAAAGACATTGTAAAGCTCCCTGTGTACACTATGGTATTTTTTTAATATATATTACATGAAGTATTTTAATATCTGCCATCACTTTCTCCCATGTTTCCCTTCATCCCAAGACTACATCCAAAAGCTTGCCTTAGTGCTTCAACAGGCACCCATGCAGGATATCTTCAGTAATCCCACCACCAGGAATGGATGGGGACACAGCTGTAATTAAATACAGCTTTCTTTGTCAGGCAATGTTAGAGCTGTTATGTCAAACAAAGAGAGGATAAGATCCCCTGCTTGCTTGGTTCAACATGGGTGACAAGAATTGGCTATGAACCATCATGTCAAGATTAGAAGTATATCACCACTTTTTCATTATACTAATGGACTGCTAAAGAGTGATAGGCTCTCCATGGCAGATTTCTGGAATTGTTAGACTTCAAACACATGGAACAAATCTTACAGATATTCTAGAGAGGACATTCCACATTCTACAACCCCAGTCCCAGCAAAAGCCCCAAATAAATAACACTTTATGATCTTTATAGACCACACTGACAAAACTTGTCATTTAATTTAATCCTCCCTGTCTCTCCCCCAGATTCAATTTGTGAGTTCGGCAGGGAATATCATTACTGAACAATGAGTGTTTCTCAGAAAATAAGCCAACATAGTGAGCTTGGAGAATAAGCAGCCTTTTCAGTTTTCTCTCACTAAAGCACCCTTGTAAATTTACTTGAACTCTGATGAGAAAAAGACAGCTGCATTCAAGAGGAGTAAGGCAGTGTGAGTCACAAGGAGCATTTATCCCCTGAAAGCGAGACAGAAAGCAGTTTTTCTACTCTGTCATCAGTAGGGGTCCAAAACATTGTTGGTGATGGCAAGAACCTAACTGCCTGCTAAAAAACTTCAGTGGAGAATAATCTAGTCTTGCCTTAGACATGCAAACATTAACATTTCAGAAGCAGCATCACTGTGGGATTTCAGTCTAAAAATTATTTCAAGGAGGCTGCTAGTGTCAAACAGCTGGTATGGATAGACAAGTGGCTTACAAGTGTTTCTAAGGCCTGTTCTTTGTTATTCTTTTTTCTCTTCTTCTGAATTCTTAGGAAAATATATTATTTGTGTCCATTTATAGCATCTAATGTGTAATTATCCCTAAACTGAGTGGCAATTGAGTCAGGCTGCCTTAAGCACACACAAAAATTATTAAATAAATAAATAAAATCCTGTTTTTCTAAGGAGCAAACTGACAGCAAAAGAATGATGTGAAATTCAGTCATTAGGGAAGTAAATAGATGTGGAGCTACATTTTCTAAAGGTTTGTTGTGATCCAACAGTATCCACAATTACATAGCAAGTTTTTCAAAAAGTATTAATGGCAGTACTAACGGCAGTACTAACAGCTAGAGAACTGACAGAACTCAGCCTTCAATATGCAAAAGCTGACAACTTACTTTTATGCTTTAGTAGGAGTAGTGCTGTCATAGTGGCTGAAAAGCTGTTAGAAAAGCATGTGAGCTGCTTTACATGCGGGCTAAAAATCAGTAAAGTGTAACATTCCTGCCTCCATACATTGAGTTCGGTGCAGGTAAAATGTTTCTCTTTCCACAAAGGAATCAGCTTTTGTTTTCACTGAAGTTAAAGAATATCCCTGGCTATGGAAACTTGTAATGTTCAACAATGACTGGCTTTACCCTTTGTTCACCCATCTGTACTCACAGAACTGCCCGTTTTGAGTTACATGGTTCTTGCTTTTTTAGGCAGGTGTGAACTTTCATCTGCTGCCAAGGTCTTTAGAGGCCTAAGCAGCTCAGAAAGGGAGAAGCTTACAGAGGTTTCTAACATATGAAGTAAGAATTAGCCAGAAATAGTATTCAGTGCAGAATTTTTATACGTGGCCTATGAAGATTTGAAATACCAGTTGCAGTATTGTGAATGATCTGGAAAATCTAGATCTTCTTCAAATCCATATGGGATAAGACAATAATGAACACAGCATCATTATTTTAACTCTCTCATGTCATCCCTCTGAGCCTGTTGGGAAAAAGCAGACAGATGGGTGAGAGCCACAAACATCCAGATCTGTAAAAAGTAGCTTATATTGTCCACCACATAGTGGCTCTGAGTCTGGAAATCTCCTGAGATCCGTTGCTTTCAGAGACCTGAGTCTTCACCCCGGTTGCCCAGGTGGTTTCTGCTTCTCATAAGAAAATTATTCAGACATGACTCAGTTTAAACACTCTAAGAGTTTGAAATAGCTGAGGCAGTCCAGTGTGGAAAGACATGTTAGTGTTTTTCCTTCCAGACTTGATTTATGTCTGCAGGATTTAAAGGGGAAACAATTATATGAAGAGTTACATGTCTGATCAACAATTTATGTTAGTGTCTGAATGGAGACTGCTGGTTTAGTTTTAATTTTTAAAAAATTGTTTATTGTCAAAACTTTTTCCACTTCAGGTACTTTTTACTGATCTCCTGTTTCTTCTGTGTATTTACGAAGATTTAGTATCATTAACCCACGTTCAGAAAGAGTCCTCTTCTGTGTAACTTACATAATGAAAACATAAAAATTCAGTGGAAGGGAAAAGATAAATATCCACTATTTTATTTTTTTTTTTAATATAGAAGGTATCATCATAAAACCAAAAGCTTCTAGTGACAGGCAAAGAACTCACATTGTCTGTTTAAACTAAACGCTTGAAAGCTCTAAGGCAAACCTCTTATTTTTCTGTATGACTCTGGTGGATGTTTTAAGCCTTTGTAATTTGGGAATACACCAATTCCGTTTTTCAATGAAATGGCAAATTAATCTACAGACATGACTACTTTAGCCTTTTTTTTTTTTTTTTCCTGAGACAAGTTGAACTTAATTGTGAATGGCTTTGTGGTTTTTATTCTTGGTGGAAGGATGGCAATAAATAAATTGATACTTAGAGAACCGGTGTTTATAGTTACACATGATTAGTATTTACAGAAAAAAAAATTCAAAGGGATTCTATTTATTTATGGCTTTCATCTGCCACTAGAAGTGTGTAAATGACAGTCTTGCTCTATCACTCAGCTAGGATGCCACTTAAGACAGACGTTAACCTCAGAAGGGCTTATGATCATGTTCTTAAAATTGTTAGAAAACCTTCAGCAATGTAAGCAGCTAAAACGTTTTCATAAATCTTTTTACAAACATATGAATTCTTTTGGTTTTCGATAATATGTGCTTTACATAAATGTATTTTTCTGAAGAATTTTTGTGTCTAGTAGTAAAGATCATGATCATACGGGGAGTACAAAAAAAAAAAAAAAGTCCCCAAAATCTATCTAGACATGATCTCTTCTTAGAGGGACTTAAATTTCAAAGTAGAGGACAGCTCTGATATTCCAGTCCCTCCACTATACATCAGACTCCTATCCGTTTTCTTTGGACACTGCAGTTTTTTAATAGCAGAACAACTTTCCATAACAAAATTAAGCAGACATAGATTGTATGACTGTATAATGAAATCATGCACATTTCTTTTTAACACCATGTGGTTTTGTTCTAATGATTAGAAATAAAGGTGTTCCAAGCAGTGAAAATTCAAACTTGAAAATTGCACTTTTAGCTACTCATGTTCTGAACCAACTATTTTGTCTGTTCAAGCCCAGTCGGTAAACTTACTTGGAGTCCTTTTTCTACTGAAAAATAATCATGCATATCTATCTTTTATACTTACCATTTTCCAGAAAAGGAGATGAAGATAATTTGCAAATACTCTCTGCTGTCTACCTAGACTGTCTACTCAGGTGTATTTTTTGTTAGTCTGAGGCTCATGGGAGGTAATGTTTTGCACCTGTAAAACTCATGTTAAATCAGATTTGCTAGTGTTATCAATGAAATTACAACTGAAAGTATAGCTAATTCCCTTACCACCCTTCACTGCCTATTGTCAGGGGAATAATTCAGTCATAGCTGAGCACTGATATTTCAGATATTGTAGGGTATCTTGGGCATCAGCCCAGAGTTGGCTGACATAACACAAAAGCTATGCAGAACATCCACTCCATCCTGGAGTAATGGCTGGAAAACAACTGGAAATGGTATCTCAAACAGCACTGAACATATTTCATATTTCAGAGCATACTTCAGAACCTGGTACTCTTTGCAGGTGGGAAAGACCATCTCCCAAAGGAGGGAGTGGTGTCTAAAATTTATCCATTCCACAATACCAGGCAAATAAAATAGTAAGATGAACAATTTTCTTTGTTTCTCTCCATTGACCATAAAGTTGACTATTTTCAGTTAGATATTTTGGCTTCAACTCATGAAAAAAACAAAGAGATCTTAGGATCTTTGGAAGAAGGGGCAGGCAACTCAGGAGGACTAAAAAGATCTTGTGAGGTTATGCAGGGAGAAAATTAGAAGGATCAAAGCCCAACTAGAACATCTGAGGACCTTGGTGCTAGCAAAGGTTATGGTATAGATCATCTTTAGTGTCATTACATGGTCCCATACAGGACAACCAGATGATCAAGCCCAGCCAATGTGGGTTCATTAAATGCAGGTCCTGCTTGACAAACTGCAGCCCAATATAGGGCACTGAAGCTAAATGACTAAATCACGATTTGATATTCTTACCAAAGCCAAGTATAATTTAGAAAATTAAGTGCAAAATCACAGTAAGTTAAGAGCCACAAAGATTTTGAGATGTAATTTGACAAAGACTAAATTTAATATCAGAAGATATCATTCTGATATTTTCTCAAAAATAAAGCCTGTAGCACAAATAGGGCATCAAGAATAGAAAAGACATTAATTAGACCTTTTGGTAAAATTAAATATAGAGAGATTTTTAGATCAGTATATGCTACAAATAGCTAAGGGAATCTGACAGACTGGGGGTTGTTTATGTGGAGGCAGAAATGAGTAACTGCCTGGAAGTGAAATCTCAGTAGTAGAGCTGGATTCAGAATCAATTAATAGAATGAAGAGAAACAAATTTCAAGGACCACATGGAATCACTCAAGAGGTCTAAATTAACTTAATTATGATTAAATAATTCATATTTATATATTTAAAACACTAACGATGATAGGTAACTATTACTTACTTGTAGCTGGATTTGATAATAGAATAAGAAAATTATGTTTAAGAAAAGGTTTGGGGGATGATGCGGGGATAAACAGTTGAACAAATATAGAGATACGTGGATACATACAACACACAGAGTTCAATATCAGTAATTAAACACATTTCTTACAGAGGAAAGTTGTGTCTCACAGAACTATTAGATTTCTGTGAAGAAGTGAAATAAAACATGAATATAATTGTTCCAGTCAGACTTACATACACAAGGCTCTTACAAGCTTTCGACAATATTATCATTAGAAGCTCTTAGGAAAATGAATTATTGTGAGTAAGCAACAAGTTTCATTTATGAACTAATAATTGATTAAAATAAGAAAACTAATTCAAGTCTAAAAAAATACAAATAATTAAAAAGGGAGAAGGTTACTGGACCTAGAAGATGGGTTCACTATATCAATAAAAATAATTCAGGATTAATTAAGGACAAGAATATGAGGTGACAAAGTTTGCTGATGACACCCAATTATTCAAGAAAGTCTGTGCTAAAACTGATGGCAGAGTTAGAGAAGAGAATGGGCAATAAAATATATAAAAAATCCAGTGTTGATTAATGCAAAGTAGTAAACATGGGAAAAACTGTATATAAAATCATAGGTTCTAAATGAGCTGTTATCATTTAGAAGACGGATGTTTGGAGTCACTATAGATATTTCTAAGGAAATGCCTACTTAACAGAGGTCAAAATGGAGATATAAAGTTAAAAAATTGTTAACAAGCAAATTGAGAGCAAGACAGAAAACTTGGTACTTCCACTGTGGGCACTGTGTGCAGTTGCTAAAAAGCCTAAAATTAAAACTAAAAACCTGGGGGTGGGGGAAAGTGGGAGGCAATGTCAATGTATAGAACTATTTCATAGCCTATATTTCATAGTCTATTAGATTAAAGTTCTAGTTCAGCAGCTGCCTAAAACACTAGTGCTAGGACCTGGAGAGTATACTGGGGAAAGATCAGGCTGCCTTCAGTATCTATTATAATTTTTATTTCATTTTTTTCTGTGGGGTCATTAGCAGAGTTGAGAGAGAAAGAGTGATGGGTTCAACCAAAGGCTCATGAAAAACACAGAAGGTAGTCTTCTACAAGGAGTCGTGCTTAAGGAGTCCATTTGTACAGAGGGTCTGAGAGGACTCTTGTCAAACAATGTTTCCAAAGTTGGGCAGCATGGTGAACTCCCTTTTCCTCTCCCTGTATCAAAGATGAATTTGTTAACAGACATTTTTATCATTTTAATTAAGAAATACTGAATTATTTTCTTTATGCAAATATATGAACTTAATTTTCCAGAGTAGTTGATTTATGCAGTGAAGAGATAAATTGAAAGAACCGTTTCCTGAATAAACTGGTAGCTACTTTATACTAACAACGCCAAAGCAAACTCAACAGGAGTATCTTAGCAATAAATGAATTGAAGGGTGACAGACATCAGCTCACTGTACTCAGGAGCAAAAGGTCACCACAAGAATATTGCTTCAGTTCTCCTCTGATTTAATAAATAGCTCTAATGGGAGTTGCACTATGTCCCAAAATAAGAATATTATTACAATGGAGGCTATTATATCAGTGGAATGAAGAAAGACAAATTTTTACAGCAAGTACTTGAAGTATCATCAGCTGGAGGAAAAGAAAATCTTTGTAGCATAGAAATAAGGTAATTATCAGTTGGCTAGTATTAAATTGAGCAGGTTGCAAGAGCTCAAGCAAAACAGATGTTCAGGGGACACAAACCACCGAAGGTTCATTGACTGTAATAATTTATACTAATATCTACAAAAAAAACCCGTACCGTCTCCCAATTAAAAGTTTGAATTAAAATGGCAGGCTTTTTCCTCCACAGCTTTTATCAGTGTTTCGTTCAAATTCTTCTTGGAGACCTATGGGAACACTCTTGAGTCCATGTACTGCTCTGCTCATCCACTCAGGATCTCAGAGTTGTCAACAACCATCTCCCGCGTATCAAGCAAAGTCTGTTATGTGGATAGTGGAAAAAAAAAAAAAAAAAAAAAAATTGCTTTTAAACTTCAGGTTGATCTGAAGAGCAAGCATCCTAAAATCATGATCTGCCAAGAAAGAGCATTCCAAATCTTCTGGACTTGCCAGAAAACAGAAAGAAAAACAAGAAGAAAGCAAAACATAGAAGTCTAGTGTTTGGTACACACTGGCTAAATAATCAGGAGAGCTTGTTACTGGCACTGAACTGGACAACTTAGTGAGGTAAATAAAATACAGTCGTTTGGAAAAAGCCTACGAGTGTCTAAAGGTTAGAGAAAATACTCCAGGGGTTAACTGCCAGACTGTTTGAAGATAAGGTGTTTTGTAACACATGCCATTATAGATATGTGTTTGAGTAACTGACACAATAAAAAGTTATTTCTGACAGTTATTACTGGAAGGAAGGGAAAAGACCAAAATGTTGCTGTGATATTCACTACGGGTATGGCATAAGGTCATGTCGCATTAGTTGTACCACTCACGCTGACACAGTGTATCATGATGAGTATGGCGTAAAGTCAAAGTCATCACTGCAATGCCATTCGTCTGGTTGTGCCTAAAAAAACCACCAGAAAACCCCCCACAAAACAGAGCAAGAAAGTCCAAAGAGAGCTAAAAAATCTGCAATTAAACAACTACTTTCATCTAAAAACTATATGTAATTTCAATTAAAAAGGAGCTTGACACAGCAGCAGTATGAAATTTTGCAGCAAAAGGCAAAACCATACAAATCACACAGTGACTTCTCTGAACTGCTTTGTCTCCCAGACATGAAAAACTCAGTTTTAGCAAACAAAGCTTTAGCTTCTGTAAGGTAATGCAATTATATTGGGAGTCAAACCTGGTACTAAACAGTAGCAATGTAAGCAACCAAATGCCTAAAGACAAATCACTTAGAACGTGTGAGTCACCGTGCCTTACAACACTGATTCTCCACAGCTGAGAATGAAATCCCGAAGTGCGGTAAATCAGAAAATACACAGATATTCAGAGTATTTCCACCTAGCAGCAGCAGCAACTGAGAGAACAACCTGAACCTTACAGTTTTCTTTTCTTGCAGCTCTCTGCCCACTACCAGGGCTTTTTATCCCTCTTCAGCCCCTTCCTTTTAACTATGGCAGCTCTTCACACTTGAGGTGGCAAAATTCAGTTTTGCCTACGCTGCTTTGAAAACCTGAAGCAGCTTTTCTGAGTTACTGGAAGAGTAGGGTCATTCTCAGGAAACAGAGCACTACTTGACTGACCCATCTATCTCTTACTTTCTGTGCCTTGGAGGAATTTCATTGATTTTCACAATGTGTGGACTGTGCCTTCTGAGGGCAGCTCAGGCAGAGCTCAGCTACTTTACATTTGCTTTGGCAGCAGGTAGGTGGCCAATGAGAACATTTATAAGTGAACCCATATGTTTAAGCCAGCCACACCACCTTGTCCCTGACTCAGTAGATGTTTATATGGGTAGAAAAGAGTTACAACTATAATTCAATCAGGTGTCACAAGTAATATAAAAGTCAGACTTCTAGTTAAGGTCATTTAACTTTCCACTATATTATTTCAGTTATTGACCACCGTATAAATTCAAATCACAACTGTGATCTGCAAATATCTGTCTGAGGATATTTATTAAACCTTCCCTGATGTGTTATCTCCAATCCATGTGTTTGCCAGTATAACTAGATTTACGTTTTGCTGGATAAGAAGTGGATGCTGCTACAGTTCTACAGCATGTTCCACAGTCTGCAGAACAAGACTTGAAGAATTTCACCTCTCATGTAAGTTTCCCTCAGACCTTCTATTTCTCCATTAATTCCAGTAGCTTACAAATAGCAGAATCATCAGACAGCAATGCTTTATTAAGTTTTAGCAGGAAGTCTGTGCATTTTCGCCATAGTTCGGATCACTGTCTGTCTTGCATTGCAAGAAACACACGGAGAAAATCTCTGAAGAAGTAGCATAGTCCCTCATTCCCTACAGTCAAGGGAAAGTCAAACATTTTAAGGTTTTCAAATGTAGCTCCAGTGTCTTAGGTTTGCATCAGATACAGTTCATTAGCCCATTGGAGAAGAAACGAATAATGTAGTCATCCTGAACATTTCTTTCTATATGTTAAATTATTTTCTCAGTCCCAGCTGGTCTTTTCAGGGAAATTAAGTGTTAAGGGAAAAGAGATTAATCTATTTAATCTATTTTACAAGAAATAATCAAAGTAAATTAATATGTGCTGATTTGCGAAATCAGCTAAAATAACATTGCTTAAATTATATCAATTATTTTTGATTCTGTGTTATATGCACCATATTACTTTGGCAGACAATCTGGGACCTAAACTACTGGAAGCTACGTAGAAATATTTGTAAGGTAGATCTGGCTACAAAGCAGAAAATCTGTTTCATTAAAATAATTGCAGTTGTGAAATGTTTTTCTCCTGCATATGTTGAAAGATCTTTTTCCTGACAGAAGACATTCAAAAAAGAAAAGGGGATAAATTTCAGAACAGATAGTTCTTAGGACATTCACACTAAGATTAATAGGCATCTTTCTGAATCCCTAGCTTGTCCAGCTGATTATATAATTACACAATAGAAACATCAGAGGAAATTTTGACACCAACGATCTTCTGCAATGAGCATGGAAATCTGCATTGCCTGGAATATCTAGACTACCTGGAACTGTGTTCATCTACAGCTTAATTATTTTGTTGTCTTAGCAGGCACAAATGCTCAAATGCCATGTTATAATCTGTAGAGTCAATCCACTGTGTCTTGGAATTTAAAGATGGATTCTGACACTTCAAATGAGATTTTTAACTGTCAGAGGATTTTCATTTTTTTCCTGAAGTTGATGCTAGAAATCTTTCCTAGATGCTAGCAGGGTTTTTTATTAAATGTTATTGAAAAGGTAATAAGCAGGAACAGATAGATAAACAGCACTCTGCGTCTTTCAGTCAGACTCACTGTGTTGCTCAACTCTAAAAGACTATGGTCATACCACTGTAAAGAAAAAATGGCTCAAAACCTCAATAGCTTGAAATACTGCTTTTCTCAGTTTTGAGGTCTAGCCGGTCTTGCTTGCTCCCTTTCTATCTTACTTCCTTTCTTAAGAGAGATAAATTAAAATATATGAATGTAAATTATGATAGCAGAATTAATACAAATATATACTATTTGGAAGATTAGGCAATCAATACACTTGAGGGCCAAGCACTCTCCATTCAGGGAGACCAAGGCAGGCTGGAGGAACAGGTTCATGAAATTCAGCAAGGATTCAGGCAAAGTCCCGCATCTGGGAAGGAAGTAACCATTCTGACGGTAAAAGTTGGAGATGGCCTGGTTGGGGAGCAGCTCTGCTGCAAAGATGAACAGCAAAGCAAACATGAGTGCACTAAGCACTTAGCACTAGAAAACTGTTCTGGGTTCAAAAATAACTCTTTTAGAATTATGTGGATTTATTTTCCCCCAGACCAAACATCTCTTACTTCTTGGTTAAATATGTGATGCAACAAGTTCATAAGTATTCCGTCACCAGCCTCACATCTCTTGCATCCATTCTTATAGTCACGTTCACCATCATGATCAAGATCTCAAAAGTTTAGACTTTCCTAGGGAACTGTCTTCTTAGATCTGCATTGCCATGGAAGTTAAACTGGAATCTGTCTTTCCAAATCAGGGCACTTCTTGCTTTCATATCTGTAGTCAAGTATCAAGGGAAACTGTGGATCATCCAGAAAAGCAGATTATGTGTTATCTATACAGACAGTGTGAGCAAATATGTGATGACATTGCAGTGCTGGACCTAAGTAGAATTTGGGTTTCTGATCCCCATTTTAGGCATGATTTAAGATAACATAGTTCAACGGTTTCTTAGCATTGTCATGCTGTAGGTAAAATACAACTTAGTATAAAAATAAAGAAAAAACAATGTTATGAGTCACATGTTTGTTTCAGGGAGCTTGGGGGGTTAGGGGGAGTGTAGGTGGGTTTAATCTTTATATTATTGTTCTTCATCCTTGATGCTTGCTAAAGGATAAAGGTTTTTACTGTGGAAGTTTCAGAAAAATAGTGTGATTTTTTGGAGGGGAGATAAAAGTAAGAAAATAAAATTTATCCATTACTGTGGCTACAGAAGGAAATAACGGTGACCTTTTTTGAACAGCTGTACAGTCAAGAATCAAGAAGTTTGAAAGATGCTATTCAGTGCAGAATAACTCTCAGCAATTACCTGTGAGTGACCTTTTCCTGACAGACATTGGTTGAGGTTTTCTTTTGGTTTAGGGTGGGTTTTTTTGGTTTTTGTTTGTTTTGTGGTGGTTTTTCTTAAATGAAGAACAAGTATTTGCAAATGTCATCATAAAATGTGCTACATATTTTCCATTAAACTATATAAGGGCCTGATGCAAACCATTTCAGGGCTGAGTACCTATAGAATAGCTCCATATCCTTTCAGTCACTCAGCCTGCTGTAATTTCTGTGTCAACTCGACAAGAAAAGGATTCACCTATACTGCGATGAAGACTGATTCTATTTTGATGTCTCCAAATTGTAAATGTGAAGCAGGAAGAATTGTATTATTTTAGCTAGACCATGATATTCAAAACAAACATTAATTCAGTTTATTTTTACAAATCTAAAATACTTTAACTAGTCAAAAAATTTTGCTGCTTTTTTCTTTCTGAGAAAAGATTATGTAGAAAGCACATCAACATTTTATTGAAACACTTCTGATTCATCATTACTTTAGGAAAGATTCTTGCCCCAGAAAGTATCTGTTCCTGGGAAAAAAAAATAAATAAAAAATTAAGAATTTAAGTGCCAATGGGTTTGCTAACAGGGATACATGCTGTAACAGCATGCTAGAGTTTGCAGTATTATATATGCATCAGGATGTATATAAAATTTCAGTCCTGCTCCTGTAACATGAAATACCCTGAATTACAGCTTTACCACCTCTTTTCTCTTCCCTCCACTTTATTTTTCCCATTGGAACTACCTAAAACATCAGTCAGCTTAATGCTTGAAGTTCCCCTTTTCCTTTTTCCTCTTTTTTGTAGGACCATTTTTGGTTATTAAACATAAGAAAAATGTCTCATATTCATTAAGCGTTTTTTTGGTTTGGGTTTTTTTTTTCTATTTTTTTCTGTAAGGTTCCCAGGGAGTTTTCAGCTGAGTTGTAATAGACTTAAGAAGATGAAGAACACTGTACAAGTAATAAGCTCAAAATAGTCATTAATATCTTGTCAAGATATACTGTACATGTTTTGTATAAATATTGTTCAATCTATTTTTCTAGTTCAGAAATCAATTATTTTGTACAAACTCAGCTAAAAATTATCATTAACTTCTGCTGTACTTTAGTCATTGATGATGTCCCTAAACTTGACCAATTTTATAGTTTTAATTTGTAGTGAATATATTTTTCAAATCCTTCTCACACCAGAGGTTGCTGTATTGCCAGTCATGAACTCCCCTTCTGCCCCCTTGTCTCTTCCATCTGCAAACAGCAAAGCATGGTTGCCAATCTGAAGCAGAAGTATGTAGTCTTCATCCACGATCAGTATAGTTCAAAACTAAATGTAACATGTTTTTGTAGAATTATAAAATCATAAAATCACAGAATGTTGTTTCAACTAATCAAAGAAAATCATTACTATGAAGACACTTCTGTCTTATCCCATCTGAATTGTTATATATCCTTATTCCAGTCATTGTCACTTAACATTGATAATGAGTGTGATAATGTATTGAAAAATCACAGAGAAAATTCTGTCTTACTGGAAGCAGAGATACAGCATGTGTCTTATTGGTTAGAGATAAAATTTCCATGCAAAGAATTACATGTAGATGGTATAGACTTTTAGTCTGGCTTTCAATCTGACTGCTCCTTTGAAGGGCAAACTCTTCTGCAGGCTGTTATAGTCATAGAGAAGAGTAGGAGTCCAAGAAACAAGATTGTACACCTGCAGGAAGTCAAGTCTGCTCATTTTTGCTTGAACTCACAGCTCAGTCTGGCCTCACTTGGATATATTTATAACCTTATAGTTTTTCTATCAATTTTCCCCCTTCTTTTACATATTCTCATTACCTATATGTCAAGTTCACCTTTATACTCAGGTTGCCTGACACTTCCGCTGAAAGGTATTTTTGTTACCTTCTTTGGAGTGTTTCCCATATTTACTCCAGAAATTTTACATTCTTGGGAGAGAAACCATATTGACATTTTTTAATTTTAAAATTAGTGAGTTAAGCAGCACTTTTTAATGGACTTCTGCAATAGTGTTTATTGCAATTGAATAAAATCACACAAGAAGGGTATGCCACATGAATAATAACTTAAATACAAGACTGCCATTTCATTTCTTTAACTTCCCATACTCACAGGCAGGAGTTATAGTTATATAAAAAAAAATAATTTTTATTAACCTCTGTACTCTTCCATTTATCTTTGCTGCAGGATCACTCACATCCTGAAACTTGCTGTGAGTCATCCTTTTCTTTTACCTTCTAAAACTCAATCTTGACAAGGGTTTCCAAACAAAGCTACTTAGATGAGTACTGCTAGCTTCCTTAAAAGGCCATTAATAAAGCAGCAGAAAAAGCAGCAGTGATAAGCTATGCAAATTATACCTTACAAGAAGAAAAATGCCAGAAAATGAGAGCTAAATCCTCTCCCCCACCACTCTTCACCTACCAAGCATACAAACAAGAACAAGGTGCTTAACAGCAATATCCATTTTATGCAGTGAAATTTTGTTCTTACTCCCACCTAACTGGTAATTTCTAGAAGAGGGGAAAATTGGAAGGATTATCCAGTTCACAGCACAGTATATCCGACAAATGAAACACCAAAAGATACATTTGCTGGTAACAGATCACACTGTAAAACTTGCAATATACCACTACTCAGTGATTTTGGACCTAAAACTTCATTAATCATTCATGAACCTGCATGCTGCTAAAGGGAATAACACACTCTATAATCTTCAGGAAGTGCGTGGGGGAAAAAAATCCCTTTTTTCGTTAGAATAAATCAGAATGCCTTTAACCTCTAAGTTGCTCAGGCGCTGCAGCTCTTTTCCAGTAGGAAAGGCAATGAATTCTGGAAAAATGGAACCTGTTACTAAATTTCAGAGACCCATTTACACTGCTTTAAACTCTGCCACTGTCCTGTGTCATGCCAGATACGTAACATCAGCACAGGTCATTTTCCCCATGGTTAAATTAACAATAATAATGGTGTTTTTCCACTGGTGTATTTATAAGGTTTAGTCACAGCACTATTCAGACCTGTAGTCTTAACCCCTGTGTATCACAGATCCTTCATCTTCAACTAGTTATTTTTTGTTCTCAGCCCCGTACTTCATTTTTGACTAACACAGATTTTCCATAAATGTCTTAATCTGGAGATGTTAGGAAGTAAAAACTCTACCATTTCTCTGAATGATTTCCTCCAGTGACTATAAATATCCTCACACCTTATCTTTGTGTATCTGTTTTCAACAATTAGCCATAGGAGTATGTTCTTTCATATAACTCCATGTCAACAGGGTTAGCACTAACGGGCTTGTTTTCTCCCTGCTTTGGCACTTCTGATAGAGCTACAAGAGCACTGAGGCACTCCTTTGTCCCTTCATATACCCAATCCAACACTCAAATGAGTTGAGATGTCCAGAGCCTTTCGCTCCTTCTATACCTTTGACTGGTTTTCTGGCCTTGAGTTGCACACAAACTATTGAACTCTTTTTTTCTCCCTGCCCAAAATAGCGTAGCTTGATCTCTATTGCCTACTGGAGCCATGCCTCACCAATCATAGAATCACAGAATATTTTGGATTAGGAGGGAAATTTAAAGGTCACCTATTCCAACACCCTTGCAATGTGCAGGAACATCTCCAACTAGATCAGGTTGCTCAGAATCCCATCCAACCTGACCTGGAATGTTTCCAGCAATGTGGCGTTTACCATGACACTAGGAGAACTCTTCCAATGTTCTACCACCCTCATTGTAAAAAATGTCTTCCTTCTATGTAGTCTAAATCTACCCTCTTTTAGATTAAATCCATTACCTCTTGTTCTAGTGCAAGAAACTCTGCTAAAAAGCCTGTCTCCATCTTTCCTGTAGGCCTCCTTTAAGTAATGAAAGGCCTCAATTAGGGCTCCCTGGAGCATTCTCTTTTCCAGGCTGAACAACCCCAAATCTCTCAGCTTTTCCTTGTAGGGGAGGTGTTCGAACTTAAATTAGGTATTGCTTGAGAGAGTCCTCTTTGGCCTGAGCCAAAATCATAAGAGGGAACATGCTAACAATTATTCATTACAGCCTGCTTCTGGGCAGTGGGCAAATCCATACCTGCTCCTGTTCAGTGTGTTACTATAGATATAGCCCTCATTTCTATGAATAACATTTCTGAGTGCCTGCATTACCAGTGGTGAGTGTCCTGAGCTTTATCGTTTCCATCATGTTCAAGTCGCAACAGGACTGAAAGACTAATAGGCTTGTTTGAGATATGCGTAAAGCCTCGGCAGTTAGTCATCCTGGCACGAAAACCAGCTGTTTACATGTCTAACAGCAGTGTAGCATATAATAATCAAAGACTTACCTAGAGAGCAGAATTATCCATGTGAGTACTGAATATGGTTTGTACACAAACATATATTAGGTCCATATTATATTTACAAAAAAAGAGCATGTTTTCTCTCACACTTGTACAATGCACATATTACACATTCAAAGGTGCAAATGCTGTTCATATTTCAGGGACGCAGGCATCATAGGCTTAGGGTATTACTACAGGGAATGTATAAATGCTTCATACTAAAAAGAGATGAAAATAGGACTTTTAAAAATTTCTGGAAGATGAAACAATATCTGCAGGAATACCTTAAATCTGCACATGCTTCACAGAGATTTGGCTTCCCCGCTTCCTTGAAACAACATCATATGGACCAACCATACCAATAACAAATAGAAATCTGGCTTATGCTAGCTAGATTGTTAAATAAACCCAAACATCTGTTTGCCAGTTATGATGTTTTCCATCTGTAGCATAAGCCACATGACACTTGTGTTACCTAAAATGAGGTAGAATGAGTCCATCAGAAAAATCTCCCTTAACAGTTTATAAAGGAGGCCTGTTAGGTACACCTTTATTATTTTTTCTTCCTCCTTAATCCAGGTTCAGGGGCTTTTATTTTTATATTGAAAAACTATCTCCAAACAAATTTATACCGAGTGCATAGTAAATACTAGCTAGGAAAAAATGTTGTAGATCCTTTTCAGATCTTGTTCACATCAGGTTAGATAATGATTCTTTTATGTATGGTTACAGGAGAATTGGAGAGATGTAGAAAGGACTGTGAGAAGTTAAAAATCAGAGTGGAGCTTTGGAAGGCTCATGGTGATGCCAGGAAGCTGGGAGAGGGCAAAATGTTAGTTAGACCTGAAGAGGACTATACTGCTTTGGGCTGGGATAGAGTTAATTTTCCTCAGAGCAGCCTGTATGGTGCTATGTTTTGGATTTGTGATGAAAACAGTTAAAGGTTAAATGGGCAAAGGTAATGGAGACCAGAATAGGTTAGTGGTAACTTTGTGAAGATGGGAATGAGGAGATGTTTGGGATCATGTTTGTGGTAGGGAGAAATGCTCCTGATGGTTGGCTGTCTTCCCCTAGGGCCTGGCTAGTGGGTTGCTGGCATCCAGCGGTGTTGGTCTGCTCAGAGACACCATCAGTCAAGGCAGCAGAGCCAAGACACCCGTCCTAGGAGTTTCTTCCTCTCAGTACCATGGGTGATCAGGTGAGCCATGGCTTAGTGAGAGCTCATGAAGAGCTTCTGGGTCTCACTGGAGCCTCAGGTGGCGAGGAAGGTTAGGAAATGTAACAAAGAACATGAGAAAAAACCGCACAAGGTGCAAAACAGATGATGTTAATGTAAAAGGTAAATAGTTGAGAAGCTAGCATAGCTTGTCATTGATCTATTTGCACTGCTTTAAAACCTCTTAAGGCAGATAATTATACTTTTTATTTTATGTTTTGCAAAATCAGATGGCTACATTTTAAAACAAATAATTGAGACAGACTCAATTCCTTTCCCTTCTCTAGCCACTACTCACATTCTTGAGGTGCATGTGCTTCCCGAGACTGAATTGTGTAAGCTTAAAAAGATGCTATTTTTAAAGTAGGCACTGAACGAATGACATGTTGAATGGAAACACCCTGGCCAAGACCCTGACGAAGAAGCAAAAAACAAGCCCAGTAAGTTTCTGCTTAAACCCTTTTCCATTGCATACACCTGTGCAAAAATGCAATTGCCATGGATTCTACTACATTCCACCCAGAGACAAAAGCCAGTTCTCTTAGAGTGATAGCCAAGTGAAAATGTTTCTGCTTCATGATCATGTTGCACTGTTCATTTAAAAAAGAGTAAAGAAAAAACAGATTATTTTTAATTTTAATTTTCAGAAGAGATTTTCTATGTTTACCACTTTTAACATCCATTTCCCTAATTTTACCCTTAACTATATTCTTTTGAAGATGACAATTTGCATGTACTGTTTTGAGAGATTAATCTGTAAATCTTAATCTCAGGTAGTTAGTACATGAAATATCAAGGCAGAGTCAAAATCATGGTAGCGCGAATTTCAAAAATCAAGAATTGTGTAGGCATTGTAAATAAATGATGAATCCATACATTTCATAGGTGTATACATCTGTTACATATCTAATTCTGATCATGAAATATTTATGGTGAAACTGAAATCTGCTTGTGGTATTTCAATGGGCAGAAAATGTGACCAAATAGGTCAACTAAATTATTAAGTGAGCATTTGTCACTTAGCCTAACTGATTAATGTTGTAGTATTTAATATGATATAATAAATGGATAGCTGTATGTGGTAGGTGTTCTTGTACACTTCTTGTTCCAAACAGTGTTGCTATCATGCAACTCACATTGTGATTTACAGGACATGAAGAAAGATGCATTTTCAGTATTAATTATATCCACAGTAGAATAAAACTTTAATATAATAAAGTTATATAAGACAAGTTCAAATCTCGGTGATCTAAAGAGAATTTTCAGCGTACTAACACTCAGTATCGCAGTGCTGGGAATTTATCTGTATTCCTGTAGCCCTGGAATTAGCCATTGCCAAGCGCCTGCATTTTTTGCCTGATGAATGGGAAGTCAGATACCTGAAACAGGAATTCACAGTAGCTACTGCAATGAGTTATGGGTAGGTAGCCATTAGGAGCTACTGAACACAGCAGTATGAGACAATCTAAAATTGGTTCCACCTGGTCCTAGGTTAGACATCCATGAGTAAGCGGTTTGGAATATGAAATGGTACCGGCAGGTTCACACATTTAAAGGGTGCAGCCAAAAGAAGAGGCTGCATGGTTTTTTGTCCAAAAGCAGTAAGAGTTAGGCATTTCCCCCTCCCTGCTCCAACCTCTGCCAGCTGCATTTTCTGTTATTCACCCAAGGTGTATCCAGATTCAATGAGGTGGTTCTAGAGATTATACTTCTGAGTTGTATCAAGGCACTGTCTGCATTATATTTAAGACTGAGGATTGTATTAGATTTCTGCCCATCTACACATTAAACACAGCAGTATTCAAATATCATGCTCAAGCTGTGTCACCTCTTAATGAAATGAGTATTCCCACAGAAACGCAGTTTATATAAAAGCTACTTTTATGAACATGCATTTGCAGCATCTGGTTTTCAAATTTGCGGTTGCCTCTTATTTCTATGATAATTATGTTTAAAGTCTTTATGAAATGTAATGACCTGTAATCAAGACTAGCTATTTGTTAAAATGAAAGAAATTTTAAATTTCACAGATAACTCTGCAAAGCTATGAAGGCTTTGGACTAACCTTGAAAGGACAGAAACAGAAAGCCAGGTTATTTGGATTGTGTCAAGTGGCCTGGAGTAAGGACAGAACCGATCACTACAGAGAAAGTAACACTTAGGAGAGGCTGCATAATCTAAAACGTTTTACAGGGTCTGGGGTTGTAAATCACCTGTGTGTGTGGAACTGCCTGGAAATTTGGGTACAAATGAAAAGTAACTAAAGATTATCTGGAAGATGCAGTAGTAATGAAAACATACAGTGCTGAGCTGTATGTAAATGGATATACTGTGGGTGGGAGAAGGGCTAAAATGATGGATTTTCTGCTGTCAATCCATTCTTCTAATCCTGCTTTCCTCCTGCATCTTCCCCTGCCCTAGTCTGCTACTCAGGATCAGTTCCTATTCTGATGCCCAGGGGAAATATAGGAAAAAAGGCTGAAAAACAGAGGCTTGACACTGCTTCCACACCGCAGATAGGACCAGGCAGTGTATACAGAATAGGAAAGCAGGAATGTCCTCACAGCTCTCAGTATTTGTACCAACTCTTCTTCCCATCTCTCTCAGCCTCTCCTTGCTTGTTCCTACCACCCACTCCCCTACTCAAAGCTGTGGCCAATATTCAATATCATACTTAGTTCTCAGCATGAGACTCACATTTTCTGGCTCAGAATCAAGTAAGTTATTTTTGCTTTAATGTAAGATGAAATAACAGTTCTACCCCATTGGATGTCAGCATCTCAGCTAATTGTAATTATTCCTTTCATTACCCACAAAATGTTCTTCTTTCCAGATAAAAATACTTACCTTAGTCTTAGGCTGCTATGTGTATATATCTCTGACAGCAGTAAAAAATCCTCAATAAATTAATGCCACAAAACAAAGGAGCTGTTGTGTCTTTTGAAAATTTTTCCAGTAGCTTATTTATTCCCTAAGTAAATGTCCTCCAGTGTCTTTCCACACTCCAAGTCCTGGAAAATAATAAAAAATGTTTTAATGTTGAGATTTTATTTTATCTTCACTCCTGTTTTTTATGCTGTTATAATTACCAGATGTGCTAAGCGCTAGAACAGTGAAAATTCTCTAAGTCTAATCCATTCTATTCAAATAAGAATAATGTAGCTGAGGAATGTTCTCTTTAATACTTTTGCCAGCCAAATCACTTTCCCAATGTTGCCATCTCTTTATACTCCTAAACACAGTTTAAATAAAACAAATGCAACACTCTAATTTCTCTTCCAAGGTGAACAAACACATTCATGTGCTCCAGCTGATATTCCTGCCTTGGTTATAAAACAACTGCCATCTTTTCATTGAGAAGTGTCCCATTAATTAAAAATGAGCATCACTGCTGCATCCTGTAGACGTATGTACATTGCTTAAACCTGTTCTCTGCACCACTAGCACAATTTTAACGTACCACAAGATCCACAGAACATCCTTCTTGCAGCTCATCAGCATGATGTTGTCAAACAAAATGTTAGGCTTTAGAAAAATGCAAGGTAATAAAACTAGTATATAGTGATAAAAAAAGGAAAACATTTCAAAGTAAGCCACAAGAGGCAAAGTCAAAAGCAGCAGCTGCACCTCACTGGTGATGAGCCCAAGAAGAGTAAAGCACATCTGTTAGTCACTGTTCCTTTTTTTGGCAGGCTTAATGTAAAGCCCTCGGTTGGTAATTTTTAAATACAGCTAAAGCTGTCAGCCTTAAAGATAATTAAATTACGGAAAATGTTTTTCACTGCTGTTTTGTTTTGAAGAAGCCAGTGTGCTGGTGTTTGGGGGTTTTCTTTTTTCCAACCTCTGGGAGAGCAGGAAGAATATACTGCCTGTTTGCTAAATGATCACTAAATGATCATGCAATCAGTCAGCTGAGAATTAAAAGACTATTTAAGGTACCCTCTGCTACACAGTGTGAAGGATCTAAAAAAATGGAAGGTTGGGGCTCAAAGAGCAGAGAAAAGCAAGACTGCAACACCTCTCCCTCTGTGTAGGACAACAATGTCAGTATTTGGAACAAGGGTTTGCTGTTCTCCTCCTTAGCTGTAATACATCCCTTGTAACTGTGGATAAGCCAAACTTCATGGTGGATTATGGTTCATGGATCATGGTAGATAGGTTTCCATATGACAATGTAAGTCACCCTGGGCTGCCTAGGAGTAGGTCCTCTCCTGCATTCATAATGTTGCAGAGTATGAGATTATCAGTCCTCCAATGGATTATATGAGAAAACAGCTACTCAGGTGACCCTGAGAGCAGCGGACAGTTAACCTGAGATCCGCAGGTGTGGATCAACTCTACCAACTCCTTCCTTAACAGGAAGAGTGAATCTTGCTCTTGTGAATTTCCTCAAGCAGGTGAGCCTCTGGCCCACCCCATCTCCTTCAGTGATCTGCTGACTGCTCAGAGCACAGTATGGAAATAGATACTTCCCAGGCACTCACAAAATAGGAAGTCACGTAAGGATATATTCGTGCTATTTATTATAAGTGGGTACCTAGGCATTTTAACTATCATAACTTTTAAAGCCAAAGAGTTATGGGAAATTTAGATTGCCTACTATTTATTGCTGCCTGACATTTAAAGTCATCGAAGAGAAGTCATGACACCGAACTTACCAAACATGGCTATATGTATATTAAGTAAATTAAACGGTGCCTTGGAATGTCCCTGAACTCCAGCACACTATCATCTACACTTATAAACAGTCAGAAAGTGTATTTGGCATGGTTTCAACCTATAGCCACTATTGCTTTTTTTCTCATCTACTCCCAGTCGTCGTTCAGGATCTAGCATAGGTCAGGCAAACTTCCCAATATGCAGCATGGGTGCTATCATCCTGGTCTGAAGATTAAGAGCACAGAAAATGCCAAAGAGGCCAGATCATGTCAGTTGATCTCAGGGCCAACAGCAGGCCATCCACAGCTTAATTTACTACCATAGATATGCCTCATCATCAACAGTCGGCCCGATTTAAACATTTTCCACAGAGTGTAGAGCAAGACATTCTCAGGGACATCTGCTTAAAAGGCAGCCAGAACCTCTCACCACAGTTATAGCACCAAATTTATAGCAGGCAGTCTAAATGCAACTCTTGGTGCTATTCAGATGCACTGACCGCCACACGCCACAGGCACAGAAGGAGATGTTGAAATACAAACGAACTCCCCCTCAAAAAAAACCAACAAAAAAAACCACAAACCAAAACAACAAAAAAAACCACAAAGGCCACACACATACACATATTATATGTATATATATAAAACAAAACAATCTCCTTCATACAAGATTTAAGAATAGTAAAAGCTAATTTATGAAAACTACTTTCAGTTGTATCAACTACATGCCTCTACAAACATCTGTATGTCTGTTTTCTGTAGAGAAGCATAATCAGAAATAAAAATAGATTTACATTTTATACTAATTTCATAACTACTTTTACCTGTAATATTAAATCATGGATTTTATTCATTCCAATGGCATGTAGTCCATCTTGGATTACTTATTGTTCATAAAACCTATATGACAGGATCTGGTCTAAACAGACACACGCACAAATGTATGCATCCCTTCTCCTCTCTTCTAAGCTGAAACTCATAAATATACTGAAGTAAAATTACAATGGAAATAAAATAAGGGTGGATGTATCTTTTAATGTATCTTTTAATCTTTTAATGACTATCATTGATATAATTTATAATTCATCATTGTAAGGAAAGTTAAGCTAATTTTCAAGAAAACTATTTTCCAGCAACACAATTTCATGATTGATTAAAATGTTTCATAAATTCATACCAAAGTAAAGTGTAGTTTTGATAAAGACAAATGAGAAAAAAAGACACTGGAGAAAAACAAAGTATTTTATTAATAAAATTTTCAAATGAAACGTGTTGATTTACAGGAAGTTCCTGTAAATGTATAATATTCTGTTCTATTTCAGAGTCAAACAAAAATAACAAGAAGAATAAAGTTTCTTTTGGTCTAAATGCTGTTGTTTTGCTCATTTGTTTTTCCTTTGTTTTGGTTTGATTTCTTTTGCAGTGGAGGCATTCCTAAAGGGAAAGGCTGTTTTGACAAGAAAAAAATAATTTTAGTTATAACCAGTTTGAATTTTAAATATGCACAATTTTTTTTAAATTCTGTCAATAAAGCAAAATATTATTTGCACAGCAGTGGTCCTGGTTCTAGAATTTGTTCTGCATAGATGAATGTCTTCGGTTCTGGTTATAGAAGTCTGATTTTCAGGATGTTTCTGCTTACTTGCATTTTTATTGCTATTCTTTTGTTATCATTTGGTAATCAGTAATTTGACAATTTTTAAGCAAAATAAACTAGAAAATAGAAACTCATACTATAGTTTGAAGACATGTATTTCTGCTGCTTTTCATTAGTGTAACTCAATTTACAGTATTCTCTTGGAGAAAAAAAAAAATAACTCTTTTTCTTGTTACAAACCAAAATCTTTATGTTGATTGTGAGGTTTTCTGAATGTCATTAGCTGTCTAATGAAATATTTAGTGCAAATTAAGGTGCAGAGTAGATTCATAATGGAGAGATTGTATCCGCATACAGATTAAATGACAGGGAAAATGTTTGGATACTTTTTCTCTTCAGGAAAAAAGCTGTAAGCTGCTCAAAAAATTCCATGTTTCCATTCATAGGAAGAAAAAGTGTCTTGTCAGCTTCAGCGGAAGTTGGATCACATCTGAAATTGTTTACATATGGATAAGGGGTTGTATTTCCTTAAATAGAGCTTTAAATGTTTAGCGATAAAAATTCGTTTCTAAGGAAATATCAGTTTGTTTCTGTTGAAATAGATCTCAAGTAGTAAGTAATCCATTCTCCACAGATTGTGATTTAACTCAGATTTTGATAGTGAAACAAGTGGTAGAAACACGAACTGTTTACAGAATAGGTACTCAAGTGAGTGTGAATGCAATAGTACTGGATATTCTCAGTTCCCAAATTATTATCTTGTATCACTGAAGCAACCGTCTTGGCTCTGATGCCTAACATTAAAAGAAACAATTTAATGTCAGGCTTCTGATTCCCATAGGGAACACAGTGTGGAAGGAAACTGCATGTGGTGAACCCAGCATTCACAAGTGAGGGACAACAGCCAAGAGCTGACACAGCGTGAGCAGCTGCTGGTGAGGAAGAAGTCTCACCAGGAGGAGAGCAAGCTTGTGTTTGTCTCCTTGGTTAAATGATATCTAAGGGAACATCAGAGAGGAGGGTGTGCAGAGAGAAACGAGGCAGTTAATGTGGCAGCTGGTGTAGAAGGGGGAGGCGCTGCCGGACACCGAGTGAAGCTGCCAGACCAGGTACAGCAGTGGCAGAGACATGGCAAAACACAGTTCCCTGCCTCATGTGATCACCTTTGATGTGCATCTGATTCAGACCCCAAATGATGTGGTCTGCTGGAGCTGAAACTCAGATGAAGAACTGGTTGTAGTGTGATAGCCAATGACAGATTTGGTTGCATTGACTTTCAGATGGAGGTTCCAGATCCTGGAAGAAGGCAAGCTGTAGAACTTGAACTTCAGTAAAGCAGATTTTCTTTTCATCAGGGATCTGATGGACTGGATCCTGTGCAAGGCTGCCTTGAGGGAGCCCAAGAAAGTCAGGGGCAGTCTCCTGATAGCACAAGAAGGTTCTGCTCTGATTGCAGAAAGTAGTGTAGAAATTAGAATGAGTTCAAATAGAAAGAATTATTTTGAAACTGAAAGTGAGGAGGAGTTACCCAGGAGAATCACCTGGACACACAAGGATGGAATTAGGGAAAAGCAAAGACTGTCTGCAGTCAAAGATGGAGATATCAAGTGCAACACAAAGGCTACTTACAGTTATATCAGCAGCAAAATGATCAAGGAAAATGCTGACTTGATACTTGCTCCTGAGTGGATTGGATAATGGTAACAAAGGACAAAATCAGTGAAAGATATTTTGTCTTGGACTTCCTTTGCTTCCCAGCCCTTCATAACTACTAACAAAGTTCAGGGGACAAAGATATCATCATAGTAGAGGAGGCCTGAATTAGGAACTACCTACTTACATTGAACGAAAGTACAAGTACATAGGACCAGACAGCATGCACTCAAGGGTGATGAAATTAATGTCATTATGGGAACATCCTCTGTTATCTCTCAAAGATTGTATAGATCAGAGAAAATCCCTGTTTACTGGAAGAAGATTCCTTCTGGGAACTCCAACAAGCTCATTGTGTTCCTTATGGCAGACTTCAAGAATGGGGAGGATATTACAAAGTAGAAAGTAAGTTAAGAGTACAGACAGGGTACAGAAAGCAAGTGGTGGCCTTTCATAGCATACATTCTTGGAAACCTTTTAGACTGAGATTTTGTAATATCGGGTTCTATATTTTAGTTCCCAAAGCAATTGTTTTATGTCTTATGCTATATCTATTAATGATAACATGGATTTTAAATTTCACTCAAGCACTTATTCTGCTGACACTTCCTTCTGCTGGAAACGTTCAAGACATTTAGGCTCCCGCTCCTCAAATAATGACTTGGGTAGTTTCATGGTTGCCACAGCTACCCAGGATTTTGTCCATTCTTTCTGAAGGACTGAAGAGATCAGCCAACTGATTCATATAGTTGAAGATCCATGTCCCAGAACTTTCTTCCTGTCATTATACAGTAGAAAATTGTTACATTTTGATGATATATGTATTGGTTATGGATCATTGACACCATGTTTTGTTCCTTACACTGCTGCTGCTCGTATTGATTCTGCAGCAATCCTCTGTGACTCCAGAGGTTATGTGAAATGGGATTTTTCTGATCATAATTACTTTATCATGACATTATTTGTCATAAAATTGTTTAGGACTCGATGACTCTGGCTAAGTAAAGTTAGAAACTGTATTGGGAGCCTTGAGGAAGACATTATATTTGAGGAGTCAATGATTTTGGGCAGGTCAGGTCTGCTATATTGGTCCATTCCAGGGCATGAGAAGCCCATGTGCTAGGATGAGTAGCAACTGCATGGGAATATGCTGGAGTGCTCCATGCCATATGTGCTGTGCCACATATTGGTGGGTGTTGTGACAGAGATAACAGTTCAACCAGTCCATAAACAGTTTATTGCTATAATCTGTAATTTAAATTATCTTTGAGAAAAGTGAACTGTATGTGCGTTAGGGGTGAAATATAGCAATCCTATGGAATATAGAGAAACTGTCCAAGTGGCCAAGAACTAGATTAAGCAAGCTAAAGTCCAGATAGAATTAAATCTGATCAGGGACATCAAGGACAACAAGAAAAACTTCTGTAAGTATGTCAGAGACAAAGGGAAGACAGGGGAAGATGTGGGCCCTCTCTGAATGAAACAGGACATCTAGTCACCCAGGATATGAAGAAGGCTATGGTACTCAATAACTTTTTCACCTCAGTCTTCACAGGCAAGGGCTCTAACCACACAGCCCAAGTTGCAGAAGGTAAAAACAGGGAATAAGAGAATGAAGAAACACCTACTGTAAGAGAAAATCAGGTTTGAGACCTTGAAGATACGCAAGTCCATGGGGCTTGATGGAATCCATCCATGGGTCCTGAGGGAGCTCTTGGACCCTCAGCACAGGAAAGACATGGACCTATTGGAGGTAGTCCAGAGGAGGGCCACAAAGATGATCAGGGGGCTGACGCACCTCTCCTATGAAGACAGGCTATGAGAAGGCTCCGGGGAGACCTTATAGCAGCTTTCCAGTACCTGAAGGGGGCCTACAGAAAAGAAGGGAAAGGACTTTTTGTCAGGGAGTGTAGCAACAGGACAAGGTGTAATGGTTTTAAACTAAAAGAGGGGAGGAAGATTTAGATTAGATATTAGGAAGAAATTCTTTACTGTGAGGGTGGTGAGGCACTGGAACAGGTTTCCCAGGGAAATTGTTGAGGCCCTATCCCTGGAGGTGCTCAAGACCAGGCTGGATGGGGCTTTGAGCAACCTGATCTAGTGGGAGGTGTCCCTGCCCATGGCAGCGGGGTTGGAACTAGGTGATCCTTAAGGTCCCTTCCAGCCCAAATTATTCTATGATTCTGTGATTATTCAAAACTGTCAAATCTAGGGAATTACATCAAATTTTTACATTAAACATTTTCAGAAATATAGGTGATCACTATGAAAAAGTCACGCTCTCTAACCTGCAAATAAAAAAGGAAAGATCTCTATAAATCTTTAAAGGTCAACTAAGTTGACACCCATTTCGAATATAACTGAGCTGGTTGCACTCCTCCTCCACCACAGGTATTGAACTTCTCAGTTATGAGGGGTTAACTGTTGCCCCGGGTATTGACTCCTCCTCAGATATCTCCTCATCACTCTTTAACATATAGATCAAAAAGACCTGATAAACAGTTAATGAAGGGTGCTTTGGCTAACCCAACTCATTAAGATTGAAGCATACTAACTCCTACCCCAAAACCAGGTTAGTTATATATGAAGTAATTTATTATATCAATGGAGGGGCAGGTTTATTTTTGTTTCAGCCAGCTCAGACTTATTACATAGGTTACAGACATGTATCCTCACACACTTGTTCCAGATAAGGTGAATCATTTAATGAAGCCACCTATGTCAGGAGCACCACTGCTCCAGGTTTCTTCTCCAGGCAGTGCAGTAAAAACATATTCCAGAGGGTGTTATCTTACCAAAGATCTGAAGTGGATTTTTGGATATAATACATTTCCCTCTTGACTATAGTAGAAATTAAGGACATACAGGCTTGTCATTTATGTGTAATAATGTAAAGACAAGCTTTTAAAGATAAACTGTTTAAAGATAAGGGGGTAAATATGATTACCTGGAGCAGATCCCACTGCATGAGACATGCGGGAGTAAAATTTCAGATCTCTGAGCAACCAGCATCTTCCTTCCTCTTTGGCTTTTTTAGGAGCAATTCTGTCAATTGGCTGTCATGCAGAGATCATGCTGAGTCTTTGTCACTGAATGAGTGTTTCATTTCTTCAGATATATTTTGTCACAGTAATCCATTGCTCATGTTTTGCATCATATGATGGTGCGTGCAATAATTGCCAAACAGTATTATGGAGAATATTTTTAGGAATGATTGTGTTCCCAGAGTAATTTCATTGTCTTTTATTTTAGTATTTGTTCTCCTGTTTTATAGCAAACAATTAGAATTTTGGAATGTTTTTATTTCTACATCTACTGGAGGTTTTAAAAAATAATAATAATAACAAACAGTAAATAAGTTTATTTATAAAAAGATGGACACGGCTATTTCTGTTAATCGCTTGAAGAAAAAGGCAGTGTTTTAGGAATTTGAGATCTGGGATGCTGTTGCTTCTGTGCTGCATTATCTCATCCTCCTGATTGAGTGCTCTATTCTGATATTAGGCACCTTCATCATCCCTGTTGAAATCAAGAATGAAACACAGGCCTTTTTTGTGTGTGTGTGTTATCTTCAAAATCAAAAGCAGAGATAGTTCATTTTTGATCATCTTCCAACAGCACTCACATAAAACATATGCATCACAGCTTACCCAGATTTCTTCATCTCATTCACTTTTCTCTTCAAGCAGATTGATGAAAGAGCAGTGCTGTTAAGCTTGTCTCCATTTGGATGCCTGCCTGAATGGCTAGGAAGAAACCAAGACACTTAGATTCCCTCACAGATCCTCCAGTGTTATCTCGTAGACCTTTCTTCCTCCAGTCCTGACATTTGCTGCTCCAGGAGGGGACACTACTACTGCCCATGGGACTGAGGCAGCAGATGTATGAACTGCCCCATAATCAGGGTTAAAAATCCCCATTTTTCTAGTGAGTTTGGGGATTTGAGGTTTGTTCTCCAAATAGCAAGTAAACTAAATGCTTAATCATTAAAAGACTTCTTAAAAAAGCATTAGCTCTCTAGTTGCTCTTCTAGGTCTTATTATAGAATGTGGTTTTTAGAGGGTGGAAAATAGCTTTGGCGGAATCCTAAGTTTCATTTAGGATATGACGCTCATTGCTTTGCTGTCTTCCCCTCCCTGATGCATCATTTTCCTCACATCTTAATCTTTTTCTTTCCTATTCTTTTTCTTTCTGATTCCTGCTTAATAGCCTGGCTCAGACCGTCAAATCAATTCTATTTCTTCTATTACTGCTGGGAATGTATGACTAGAAGAGCAAACAAAAAGCAATGGCTTAAATAGATTGACACTGGAATAGGTTTTTCAGTCCTCAGACTGGCTGCTAAGATCTTATGCTGTGTCAGTAATATCCATCAGTAAGATTCAAATGAAGGAAAACCATTTCCATTTTCTGTCTCTGATACTGTTCTTCAGTAGATCCATCCTGCCTGCTTTTAGAGGGAAGTTCAACAACAGATTAAGACTGCCTAACCTGTCTTTGTCTTCATCTCATTAAAAAGAGGGTCAATATGAAATGAAGACTACGAGATAAAAGAAGCACTTTTTTCCTGCAAAACAGAATAATGGATATAATTCACACATACATGCCCCTCCAAAAAAAAAAAAAAAAAAAAAA
>VXBW01004659.1:188637-232586 GCA_013400375.1 Thinocorus orbignyianus
CCAACAGCTTTGCTTGCTTCTTTTAATTACAAATACTTGACCTATTTTCATTCCTTTCCCTCCTTACCCCCCATTTTAATGAAAGATTTCAAGAGTGTGCACCATTAGCTGTTACAGTGAAGGCTTCTACCAGTGCTTTAGCATAACATCCCAAACTAAATATCACATTTTAATATTCTAACAATGAGTGAAAGTGCTATTAATCTCTTATCTCAAAAATCTCTTTTATCAAGAGAGGAGGAATAAAGGAGTTCCTCAAATCCTCTGAGTAGGCATGCAAAAAAGATCACAGCCGAGTGCTTTCAGTAGTGCTTAATACTATAAATAACCTGTTGTAATATTTGTGGACATGCAAGGAAAAGGAAGTATTTAAGGTGAGCTCACAGAATGGAACTTGGTTCAACCAGGGTGAAAAAGTGTATCTTTTGCTCTGTCATGTGTTACCAAAATTTAATATTGATTTTAAATAGAACTTCAGTAGTATTAAATGTAATACATTAAATATCAGTGAAAAAAATCTAGCATCAGACAGGCCTTGATGAGGAACTGTTGCATGTAAATTAATGGTATAATTAGCTAAATGATCAAACTCTGAGATCTGAAACCCAGAACTCCTTATGAGAAATTAATATTTTCTACATCACTAAGAAATTAGATTGACCTTGTCTCAAGCTTTTACAATTTCATACTATTGCAGTACATAATTAACTGGAGAAAAATTATTAATGAAAGTCATGTTTGTGACTAATATCAGTATGGCTGTGTAAAATTTCACTTCTAATCTATGAGCCTTGGGAATAATAAAGTATTAAAAATGAATATTTTACAATGCAACAAGATAGAGAGTTACACATCTGTGCCAGCTCAGAAGCTTTAAAACTACATTTTTTTTTCTTAATAAATGTCACATTGATATTTCATGGTTCCTATGGAGTATATGGTTTATGGAGAGCAGCTTAAGTGAATTTGCATTGCCATGGTACCCATTGCAGAACCAACATTGTGCAACACAGAGTTTAATCTCTTTTGCTGGAACTGCACAGGAGAAGACTTTTAGGCAGCTTTAATGGTAGCTTAGTTCTAAAGCTACACAAATCAGTGGGATTTAATGACACTTCTAGAACCATGAGAATGGAATTTTATACAATCAGAAATTTAAACCATGAATAATTCTCCCATGCCTGGTTTATTTTTATCTAGTTTGCTCTCCTTTTGTCCACAGAAATCAAGTTCGTCAAGCATGATTTACTTTTGGTAAATCCATACTGCCTCCTTCTCCATCACATGCCCAAAAATCACTTCCAAGAGGATTTTCTCTATGATTTTTCTAAGGAACTGAACTGAGACTTCCAAGCTTGCATTTTTTTGGAGCATCCTGGCCTTTTGTAAAGATGGTTACAACATTTGCATTTCTCCAGTCACTGGGGTGCTTCTTAACTCTTCACAACACTTAAAGATGGTAGACAGTGGCCTTGCAAGAGCATTGTCACTTGTCTCAACACCCTCAAGTACAGCCCATCAGGTTCCATGGACCTGAATGCGTCAAGTTCTCTCGCAATCCCCGGCTCAGTCCTTTTCCCCTTCTTTTCCTCCTTGAACCAATCCTGCAAACACAGAGGCCTGGGAGACCGAAGTGGTGAAGACTAAGGCCTTACCTGTGTCTACTGTCACCAAAATACCTACCCCACTCAGCAAAGGGCTCACATTTTCCTTGTTCAGCCCTTGTGGTCTTAAATAGGAATTTACCACTATCATATGAAAATAATATTTGGATATATCTGGCTAAAAGAGCATGTAGCATATGACAAACAGTGAATACAGAAAAATTGACACTTTTTGATGGTAACCGACTCATACACCAGTAGACCCTAAAAGTGTCTGTTTCTTTCCATTTCCTTTAAAATTCTATCTCACCCCATGCCTAAGGTGACTAATCAGTGACTTGAACCTTTCTATTCATCCTCTTAAAAAAATAAGGGTGGTCAAGAAAGCACAGAAACAGTAAATGCAGGAGACAACTATCTGAAAATAAGCTAAGAGTAAGGAGAAAATTGGAACTCCGGTAGCAAAATATCACAGTGAACAAACTTATGAACTGCTGTAAAGTGCTGCACCAGCACTGGGAGCTGAAGTGTCTCCTTTTTTTTCCACAGGTTCAGCCTGGCAAGTATCTCACAGGACTCCGTTCCCAGAAAGACCCATCTGTTATCAAACCCCCTTTTTGCTTAATCTTTCTAATTTTAAATCTACTGAGTAGGTCCCCTTTTGGCTTGTGCTGCTTACCCCTTCATTCTGTTGCCCATGGCAGTTTCCCATTTGCTGAGAAATTTATATCTTCTCCTGAATAATTCAATTACTGTTGCCCCTTGGTACCTCATGGGAGGGATAGATTGTACCTCATAGTAAAGCATGATTAATAAAGTTGTTTTTTTTTTAATGCACCACCACTTCTAGGGGAGTAATTGGGGTACTTTTGGTGGAAGTACCGTCTCCACTGGTCTATTTCCACTTAGTTTATCCCTAATGTCATTTTCTTTATAGTTAAAAGATGAAGTGTAGTGGTTCAAAAAAATTCTACTTAAAGAACAAAAGACCTCAAATTATCTCTGCTTTACTGCAAGTCAAAGGAACCTCAGCCTGTAAAACTGCTTGACAATGATGAAGGTACATGATGTGTGCTAGCTTCAGTTTGACCCAGTAAACTGTAGGTTCACCAAAAAGAAAAGATTTCTTTTCAGATGAAGTCAGTAAACCTCAAAGATCAAATACTGATTCTTCGACTTTGGTGCTGTTATGTATAGAAGCAGCCTCATAATCCAGTTGGAAATGAAAGGCAGGAAGATGCAATATATATAATAATTCACAGAATCAGCCTTTTTCCCATCCTTTTGCTAGTATGAGAAGACTTTCTTGTTGCATACCATCTACCAGCTGTATGAACAACTGTAATTGCACACACAGATACAACACAATGATGGCAACGAAACCTAGAGCAGAAGAGATATGTCAATAAACATGTAAAAATTTATAACAGATTGATTTTAGGCTCTTTCCTCAGAAATTATACATAATAAGGTGTGTGACTTTTTCAGTCATCCAAATAGTTTAATTTCTATTCTTTCTGAGGTTTTATTTATGTTGTAAGATCTTAAATAATTCTAAGGGAAGTTAATTTGATGCTTCATTTAACCCGTAAAACTAATTCATATAAATGGGGATCAGACTCCATTCACTCATAGAAGTTAACACCTACACTGAAAAGTGAAAGGAAAACAATAATTTTACTAGTATTTCTTTACACATGATTAAATATAATGCGCATTTTCCATTAACTGCTATTATGTTCTGAAATGTCCTGAGAACAATGTACATCTAGTAGAGTTTTTTTAAGCAGGCAGCAGTTCTTTACAACATCTCCAAATTTCCATTAGAATTCCTCTTTGATTTGAGAGAGTATACATACCTAATGCCTTCTGCAGCACACTATGGTTTCCTTTTGCTAGATCTGAATTATGTCATTGCAGGGATCGAGGTACTAAATACTTGGAAACAAATTTATTTCATACATCCCTTTACTTTAATAGACTTGTATCAACAGAAGGCAACAGTAAATTTGCTTTTTTTGTTTGGTTTTTTTTTTTTTTTTGTAGCTGTTGTTGTTTGTTTGTTAGTTAGTTTGCTTGTTTGTTTTTTCTCTAGGTTTATAACTATTTTGATGTATGCAGTTGTGTTGTGTACCTGGTGGTTAAAAACCCCCTTTCAGACTCTTCCATGATTAAGTCACTGTTAATGTAAATTTATTAAAGATATGTCCTTCTTCAGCCTCGGGCATGATCTGCTGGCTTATGGGGGAGTATTTTCACTGCATAAACCTGGGCACCTGCAGGAACAGCCTCTGTAGAATTTCGCATTCCTAGCTGGGAGAAATCAGTTCTTTCAGAAAGAAATCCAGAGATTGGATGAGCCTCTTGTATATCATAGAAAGAGAGACATTAATACAAGGACAGTTATCTAGCAGCTGGGTAGTTCGGGACTCCCTTTCTTATCTGTCCCTTTCTCATAGTTCATGGTATAGCCTTGCACTCAAAAGCTATTGCTTATGACAGGATTCAGAAGCATGTTTTCTGCTTACAGTGTAATGTGCTATAAGTGTGAGGAACTAATGAAAGTTTTAAGTCTGATACTGCCTGAATTAGAAACAGATATGCAGCTCTTCAAAGCTGTGATCCCAAGCTTTCTGTTGGTGTACACAGGAATAATCTCTGGCTTCAGGGGTCCTTAAGCAGAGCAAAGTGCTGAGAGAAAAGTATCTGATAAATCAGGATAATGTAGTTTTAAGTTCTGGTATCTCATTACCTGTCATGGCTCTTAGAATTCAAACCAGGCCTGGGGAACTGGAAGATATCAGAGCTCAAAACTAATCCTGTTTTCTTGTCTTCATTCTACATCAGTAAGTGCTGCCTTCTGCTGCTGTTATTACAGTAAGTATATTAAATAGGTTTTTCCTTCCTGCCACTGATAAGCAGGGGCCTGGGGTGTGAACTGGAGAGTGCACTGACTCCCAATTTTTGGTAGAAGAGAAAAGTATGTGCATACAACAGAGTACCTTCTCTATTAGCACACTAACAAGATATCTGGGGTGCAGTGGAGCTTTACAGTTCATTTCTGTGTCTGTGTGCCCCTAGTGTCATTGAAAAGCTTTTGCCAAGTTGCTTGCAGCTGAAAAGCTATGTATTCCATTTTTGTCACCTCTGTCAGTATTGCTTGCTTTTTTCAATCACTCATCTTGGGAGGTCTTCTGCCACCAAGATGAATGGCGTGTTGATTCATTGCCCTGTCTTTGCCCGCATGGAGGAGGCACTCAAAGATGTCAGATTGTTTTTCTTCTGCCATCCTTCTATTGTTGGCTTTTTCCCCCTTGTTCATAGTGACACGGTAGTCAGTTCTTCTACTATTTTTGTTTAATTACAGTCACAGAATTCTACTTTCCTACTGCAACTGTTAATCAACAAATCTGACTATTTAACAGATGAAATGCATCTATTTAAATCCTACTGACTTCTTTTTTCCTCTCTCTTTCACTTTTTTCTTAGAAGTGTGAAAAAAAACCCTCCCCTCCATATAAACCTGTATGGCTGTCTAAAATCAATGTCAAACTGACTTAATTGACAATCCTAGTTAGTTCTCTAATTAATTCATGTTAGCATTCTTTAGTATCTGAGGTTTATCCTATCAAAATGTTGCATCCTAAGAAGCTGAACGCTATTACATTAGAATAGTAATAGTAAAGCATACATTCTTACAAGCACTGAGACTGGGGAAGCAGGAAAGAAATCCAAAACCTCTTCTTTTTGTCCAGAATTTGCTTAAAGTAGTAACAGCTCTGTTAGCTTCCCCTACTGCCTGCAAATGTGATTACATCTGAGTCAGAAGGACCATGCTTCACAGAAATAAGATATTTTAAACTCCCTGCTGAAAACTACAGCTACAGTATAAAGTAGTAGAAACAGTGAAGTAAAAACACATACATCTTTAGAAAGTGTTCAGGATAACAACTGCTTCCTGATTGCCCCTCACTCTGAATTTGAAAAGCTGTAACAGTGTTTTTTAGAGCCCACTGGGGTTTTTTTGCAGAATTTTCTCTCATTATTTCACTGCCAGAGATTTTAGTTACAATGTCATGAATGACTGGTTTTCTGAATCTGAACTTTGCCATTTTTGATGTCCATGTACTTTCAATCAACCTTGAAGAGTTGGGGAGCTGTGTCACCACTAAATACAATTGCAGAGCTACACAACATGACAAATGGTTTCATTTGCACTGTGACCATAGCGCTACAAATTTTCTTTAGGAATGAAATATAGAGAAAATGTAATCTAAAGTCTTTGATAACTGACTCTCTAAAAGAGGCACCCAACAGGGAAAAAAAAAGTGATCTCATTTTAAGGTATTTTACAAAAGAAATTATAGGTTCCAGCTTGCACGCCTAATTTTAGGTACTTTAAATTGCTTAAGTCAACCCTTCTTGCTCAGAAAACTGCTGAGAGCACAGTTTAGAGCGTTAAGTCCTAGCCCTCATAAACTTGAAGGGAAGATCTACCTTCTTTCTAGAATTTCCATGCAGTAAAGCATATCTCACCTAGTTTAGATGGCTGAATGCAGATAGTAGAGTAAATGACAGAGGAAGGCACTTCATCAGATTGATATGAAAAAAATAGTTTTAGAATAAAATTATTCACAGTCTTTTTTTTATCACTGGCTATAAACATATTCTCAAATAATTTATTCATATATAAATGCCTGCACTGTCAATATATCTGTTTGGAAAAAAAGATTGAGCCAAACTCAATTGGACTGGATATCTAAGATTGGAGGAAGACTGGTCAGCTGGGGTAGCCGAACAGTTTAGTTCAAGTGTCTGTTGTAGGTAGGTTTTACTTGCTTATGCAAAAGAAAATATAGAGAAACATGCTGAAAAAATCTCATTGCAAAAAGCTAGCTACTTGCCTGGTAGTTAATTAGGACCCTTGTGAGAACTTGAGAAGGAGAAAGAAATAAGCTGAAGTTCTTACTTGAAATCAGGCACTGCAGGGGGAAGGGCAAGTTGTTTCACAAGCAAATCTCCAGTACCTTCATCTGGACCTAATGGTTGCCCACAGCACACTGTCACCTTCAAAAGTCACAGCTTACTCTCTGAGCAGTGTAACATTCAGAAGTGGTGCAGTGAGAGCTCTGAAGTAACATAATTACTGGCTGCAGTATGGAGAAAAGAGAGGTCAGGAACTCATAGAAGTAGATGCTACCTCATGACACACCTTTTCTGGCTCTAGAAAACAGCATTGAGCAAGAGTTATTTTTAAAGATCCTTACTGTCAGGGGCTTAGATAAACCAGGAAGTCTCTGATGCAGTGGTGGAAATGTGGTTTAGCAGCTCTTTCAGGTTGTAGGAAAAAAAGAGTTGGAGTAGTTCAAGTGCTGCTGTTATCTATATTATTTCCTTTGTCTGACCTCCAAAACTTTTCTTCCTCCAAACAAATCTAAGAATCTTTCTTTGTGTGTACATGTCCTCTTTTAACAATCTAAGTTACCATCTTGAGAACAGATCATCTCATCCCCCATTATTGTCACATCACCTTGAACAATACTGAAAGGAGTAGTTTGTGTATCTATTTTTAATTTGTTCCTGATGAAAACAGTGTATGTAATCACACAGTCTTTGTGTGTGTCTGCATATCCTTCCGGCAACTTTTGAATCTTCTGCCTTTTATCAATCAAGACCAGGACTCCAAAAGGGCATCCCCTAAAAATGGTAACCTAGGTGAAAGAGAAACCAGGATTGAAAATTCGTAAGCTTGCTTCAAATAATTCTTGATCCTGTTTGTAAAATACAGTACTGAAAATCAAATATGGCATCTTTTCTTACTTCTAATGTTCTCTGTGAGAAAGCCTTTTAGATATAGGTACAGATAACAGAGAAGACTAACATCATTTGATTTAAAGGCCAATCAACTGAAAGACATGAACCCGTAAGAAATTGTTACGTTCATTTATAATTGAATGTGATTGCAACTGAAGAGCATGTGATTGACATGATTTTAATGACTGTAAACATTAATATAAATAAACTAACAGTTTATACAAGTATACAAGTATACAAGAAAGTTACAGTTTTCAGGAATATTATTCACTGAAGTCATTCAACAGTAAACATCCAGCCTGCTGTGCTGACGATCAATTTCAGTTTATACTGATGTATTTACAGGCTTTTAAGGTGGTCTTCTCTGTGTCAGGTGGACTGATTTCCTCAATATTTTCAAAGGCAGAAGAATTTTACATTTCTCTGAATGCCACTTGACTGCAAGTAAAAATGTTAACAGCTTGTGAGAGTGCTAATTAGAGCATCATAAAATTTATTGGGCTTCTTTGACACTGACTTAACCAGAAGATGAAACTCAATATGTTATGAAAAGCTGAGGATTTTATTTCCATCTTCACAACTGAGCAAAGAATCTTAAAAGTCAGAATTCAGTTTTTCTTCACAGAATGCTACTTTTTCTTTTACACGTCTTTTTATCATATTCTTATATACTTCCAGGTTCCAGAGCTACTTATCACTGGCAGACCTGTTGGGTTTGTACTGGAATAGATAAATTCCTGTCTGCCTTTTCCTCATTCAGCTTCTCTTGACTCAAGGCGCATAAGGCTACAAACATCTACCCACATCCAATTAATGAAATTAATGTGAGACATCCATTGTCACAGACAAAAATAAGTACATAAATATCCACAACAATGTGACTGAAATAATTGTCACTTGGCTTTTGTAGCTGAATATACACAGAGAAATGGGAACACAACTTCTTATTCCTTTTTGAGCAGATGCTTCATGCATACCTTTTCTGTTTTGATGATTGTGTCTACAGTGCCTTAAAGAGAGGGTGAAAGATACAACAGCTTTGTTTTCTCAGCAAGAGAAAGTCAAAGCTTGAATAAAGGAAGGAGTTACACTTAATTTTTAGGTATCTAGTCAGAACTGGTTAAGATCATTTCATATGCTGTTGATGGAATTAGGTAAGATACCATGAAGGTCTCAGGGAAGAGATGCCATCTGCTTCATTTCTGTGATAGAAGGTTGCAGAAAAGATCTTCCTCTGGAGACTTCTTCTCGCTGGTCTTCATATACATGCACGGAGTCATACTTGTTGTGGTCACATACACACAGCATAGGCATTCCCACAGGTACCATCTCTTCTCTCAGTGCCAAAAATTCACATGAAGGTTCAATACTCTGTTAGATATATTGGGACTCAACATTCCTGATCCACACGTGGTAGCTAAAGAATTTTTATGAAATTACATTGGTTGGAAAATAAAATCCTCATGTTATATTTTAGAAACAGTTTTACATGCCAGCCTTCCTGGTTTAGCATCTACATGACATCACTAAGGTACACTAGGGTTCGCTTCATTGCAGCTCTCATTGGATTTTGCCATATTTAGGTATTTAACTTTTCTTTAAATTAAGAATTCAAATTAGATTATTTTTTCTTCAATGAGACTCAAGATTTTCAAAAACCTAACATCAATCACTCATGTGAATTACTTTGAAATCTACATCTTAATATCTGGAAATTCTTAAAAGTTTATCTTATTCCTGTTATCATTTATTTTCTCTAAGAAAAAATATTAATGCTTGATTTCAGTTTACTTCATGCAATTTTAACTGTTTGATGAAGCAGCACTCCCAAAACAGACAGATAAAACCCCATCTTCCTTGAGTAGCTAACAAAGACAAGGAAGTTCTTTTAAAATTATCTGTCATTTACCTGACTTTTAAAAATGGATAAAAATAAAAAAAACCCACAGCTTTGAATGTTTTTAGTAACTCCCTTTTTTAAACTGGAAAACATTATTTACATTTTTTTTCATCTACATTGTCTGCACCAGGGTGGAAATTGAAAGTATTGGAATATTTGGGGGGGTTCCTCATAAATTATTCATACTGTATTCAACTATACAGGGAAATTCTCGCAAGCAATTAGAAGGAGTTTTAGAAGAAATTTTAAACATTTCCATTAATTTATCTAACAAGCTAGCAATTTGTTTATTTTTAATACACACGCATTGGAAGTGACAAAGACAACTGGGGATTGTTTTAAATGTCAAATTGCTTAATTAATTTTTGTACTGAATTAATCATTCATGTTTTAATGTTCATAAGGGAAAGTACATGTGTAGAGAGGCTGTTTTCTCAACACACATGAGTATCAAGTTATTTACAGTTTCATTTTTATGATGCAAATCACCATGCTAATCTATATAACACAAAAACTTAACCTGAATTTTGCAAATATTTTTGTTATTTTTCCTGATAACAGAATGCATAATCCATTTATGAAGAAACACTGAGTAAGAATGTTATGAAAATGTCAAACAAACTTTGTTTTAAAGACCACTTACACATCCAATTTAAAAACTGAGCACTTTTCCTATAACACTGATTTTACTTTAGATAGTATATGGATAATTTTGTCTACTTGAAAAGTTCTTAAAATGCATCTACTGACATCTGAAATAGAAACACTAAAAATGTACCTAAAAGCATTATCCATCATATAAGAAGAACTATTGGGTTCACTTTCTCAAAAATCAAGTGCAATTATCTCACAGCAATACCAAGGAAAGCATTGCCTATGAAAATCGTGACTTGGACCCTGAAAATGAAGAGCTCTTTTTAGCTCTCTTAAGATATGAGGAAAAGATGCAAGGAGCTAGGACTTAAAGAACAGCAAGTATCCTGAATCTTGAACACACAGAAATTGCATAAATTTAGCCATACAAAAGGCTTGAATGAGGAGCTCCTGGGAAGATAGCATTGAAGAGGTCTAACCAGGGCACATTTCATCAAAACTGACTACGCGAGAAAAAGTGAGAAATTTGCCAGATGTTAAGTGCTTCAAATAGAGAAAACCAACAAAATGAATTCTTTCTAGCTCTTTCAGCTATTACAGCTATACTATCTTCAAAAATGGCTGTGCTTACGAAGTTATTCCCTATTTTTTGGTATCTTTAAAATGATTGTTTTAACATCTATCAATATAATTGGACTTCTATGCTTATTTTATGCATATCATGCTACTGTTATGTTTTATGTATTTTATGATAAACTATATTAAATGACATGCCTGTTTATTCGTACACAGCCTAAGGCAAGAATACATATGAATTAGGCAACCAAATAATTTCCAGAAATTTTCCATCTTCTCAATGGACTTGTGAGGGTTAAAATGCACAGAATATGTCATGAAAGAGTGAATGCTTACTGTAGAAAGAAACAGTAGCATTATTGCATGGTATTTACACTAGAAAGATATTGTTCCAGGAGGCATGCGCAAATGAGGTTTTAGCACAAAGACACTTTACTGGAAATGGCGAGGTAGCATATGTGGTGTTTTGCTGACAATTAATTTTTTTTTTTTTGTGGTCTCTAAAGCGTTACTATCCCTTTATCCCCAGATGTCAAAGGCAACAGAAGCACTTGTTCTTCAGTGGTGATAATAAATTGTCAGAACGAGATGTGAATCACATCTGAATTTCTTGGTTGATAAACTTATGTATTAGCCTGTAAAGAGGAAAGAATTTTTTTATATTCCTGTGCTATTGAAAGTTGGGGATTTTGGGGTTTGGGGTTTTTTTGGTTGTTTTGATTTTATTTTTTTTTCCTTTTTTGGCAGAACAAATATTTAAATATTTCCTGTATACTTGAAACAACATTTTCCCACACTATTGCAGACAGCTGATGTCATCTCAGTTAACATAATGTTCATTTTCACTAAAAATACACACTTTTTTTTGTGTGTGTGAAACGCAGTTTAGTTACAGAACCATTTATCTGATTTCCCTCTTACATCAGTTCCTACATGGAACAGCTACATGGCTTTGTCACAGAAATCCATGCTATGAAAAAGCACTTGTGATCTGGAAAACAGCTGTTTTCATTGATAACTCTAATCATCTTTTAAATGTTGCAAGTAAGAAATATGCATCGGTCTACACACTTCTCTATATGTGTAAATGGCCCTTGGAAAATATGGTTGCACTCATTTCCAGCAGTATAAAAGAGCTGTGGCATCATTTGGCTTCACAGCACTAAAAGGAGGGAAAGCTTTTCTCCAAACTTCTGCAAGCTATTCAGAAGAAAGTCATTATTTATGTAGACACTAAAGAAGTAAAGGTATCATGTCATATTTGTGTGTATTCCTGAGCTCAAAAGGAGTGGTTCAGTATTAAAGTTATAATAAAGCTCAAGGGCTGGGTACTAGGCAAAACATGACAAATAGAATAAGTAATAAAGAACAGGCTACAAGACCAAATAGCAATAGATGTACATTTCCTTTTTTATGATAATAAAATAAGATGCATACACCCATGCACGTACACAGAGGATGCCAGAGTAATTAATTCTGCATCCACAGTTCTGCAGTTGGTGCCAGTGCATCTGTTTGATTTGTTATGATCTTACATACAACATTTGTGTGTATGTTTAGGGTTATATTTAGGGAATATTTAGGGTTTATAGCTAGAATAGCACAAACATTCATGACCCTTGTCCTGAGGTCATTGAGCATTTCAATGTACAGATATATTAGACCATTGGAAAATATAGATATAGTCATAGTGTTTTGGTATCTCCTAGTTATTAGAATCTATTAGTTACAGAAAATGATCATGTAAGACCGTAAACAATATATTCCTGAACTGTCACACTATTCAGTCTTCTGTATTTACAAATGGACAATGTATAATCTTCCTCCTTGCTGCTTCTGCCTTAGTGTTTTCGCATGTTCCTTGAGACATATTTTCCCTAATATTTTTAATTAGTATTGTAAGTACCTCGCAACTGTAACATGTCAACAGAATGATGCTGTGTTCTAGTTCCATAGTAAAGAGCAGGGTTTATCTGTAACCGTAGAACAGACACTTCAGAAGAAACCAAAACTGCTTAAAGAAAAAGATCTTGGGACCTCTTCATAACCATTACCATTTAGAGTAAGTCTCTGACTTAATCTATACACTAGACAATACCAGTTAAAATATCTTTTTTTTCCACTTGTATGGTAACAAAGTGAGGATTAAGCAAGGTGTCCTGTTATCCTTAAGCAGGTATTGCTCTCCTGCAGGAGCTAATCCACAGGAGAAAAAAAAAAATCGAGAACGAAAATCCCAAAACAAAAAAACCTGACAGATAGAACATGTTGGGTTATTATCTAGTTAAGAAGATATTTCCACTGCTTTCCTATTGGCTATCTTTGTATATGTCTCTTCCTTTTATCACTGCAGAAACTCTGAAAGTATATGCTTGCCTGGCTACCTTGCTTCATTCTTACTCAAACACATAAAAAGGTAGTTCATTTACTGACATTTAAAAAAAATATATAAAANCATATTTTATTTCCAGCCATGTTACTTGTAAACTGTAAGTATGTTCAAGTTAATAAATAACTACTTTTGACTCTCTCCAAACTGTAAAAATACAGTTACACAAAAATAATTTTTGAAGTCTTAGTTAAGCTTGGTTATTCTGTGACCTGCACTCATTCAGATAGGAAGTTTGACTGCGTGTATTGAAATTCCACAGGAATCGTTAATTAGACATAAAACTGGCAATGACAAGATCTAGACATCTGATGATTGCATCTGTGATCTGTGGAGAAAAGCTATTACAAAGGGGCGATATTTTATTCTTACTATTACAAGGATCTGGTTAATATCTAATGACAAGCTCATCTTCATAATTTTTAGACACTGTATTAATAGTTAAAAGTTAGGTGCAACTTTCTCTAAGGGGTTAAAATTTTAAATAATTTTATTTTAATGCACCTTTTGACAATATAACAGGAGTGTCAGTAGAGTGCAGGAAGAAAAAAAATGGCATTACAGTGTAGACTCTGCATTTCAGTTACTCTACAAAATATTTATTATCAAGGAATGTTAATTATATCTTCCTCCATTTCCTCATTTTTATGATATGTTCTTTTCAGAATCTACCTTTCTGTCCCCTTTAAATACACTATATAAAAAAATTAATAACCCAGTTCAGTATATTTATTTGTTTTTACAAAATCGTACTGTATTCATTTAAAAGATATTTTCTGACTCCTTTTTAATCCCTTCTATCTTTATGGATCTCCAGGTAAATCTTTGGTAACTTCCTATCTGTTTTGAAAACTTTGACTATTTATTGTGTGAATATTTTGCTTTAAAAGGATTCTATGTATAAACAGGTAGTTACAATGCCAAAAATAAATTGTAAGCAATTAATGTCTGATGCCTCTTTCAATTACAGAGTCTTTTGGGAGGATATATAGAGGTAATTTAAATTCTCTCACTTTATGATAATTTTGAAATGGGAATGCTATGAATATTTAACATTTTGAGTTGATTTTGTTTAAATGAATCTATTCAACAGGAGAACCATCGTAATGAGTTATACAATGGTTCATGTAAGTACCTCAGCTTTCTCAGAAGGACAAAAAAGGTTTGAGAAGAGCCAGGACAATTGTGTTGCCATAGATTTCAGCGCTCAAATTCTTGTAGTTTATTAAGGTATAAAAAAAAAAATTGTTTAAAGTCCCTGAGGTGCAGGAACACTTGCCTGTGCACATATGTCAGCTAGAATAAGACCCTTCTAGCCTTTCACATACTTCAAGGGTGAACACCACCAAATAGCATGTCTTTTCTCAGTTGCTGATCCCTGACACTTCAGTGACGGGTCATCAGTTCATCAGCTTGTTTAACTGCAGTTAGTTTTCAATTCTTTGAAAACAGAGTTTTGGTTTTATTGCCATTTGCAACTAGAGCAGTTTTCTCAAATGTTGATTTTAGCTCATCTAAATAGATGAATGTCTGGCTTTAAGGTAAGGAATACTTGATTCGTAGTTCTGTCCAATGTCATTCCCTTGAAAGGAACTGCAGGAAACGGGAGCATCAAGGAAAATTGCTCTGCAATGGACTTCAGCACTCAGCTCAGCTCTTTTTCAAGTTTCAAAAATACAGATTAAGGCCCAAGGGTATAGGAAAGAAAAGCCACTGCCTAGCAGTCAAATCGCAGAAGCCCTCTCCTCCTTCCCTTTCTCAGACTTCAAGAGTAACATCTAACATATATGTGACCTGTGTACTGTGAGCATTTGGATCAAAAGCTACCCCTGCGTAGAGTCAGTGATGGATCAAGATTTGATTCATTACAGGATTTCTTTGATAAAGCAAAAGGAAGAAATAAAACTGTAAGGCCGGAAATAGAGCTGGTTTTTAATCACTCTAGCAGTCTTCCAGAAGGCTGATCTTGGTCCTGTTATTAATTTAATTAAGTACCATACAGCAACTATAATTAATTAGTAATCTCATAATGCATTTTCCTTCAAGCTCAGCCTACTGGTAGGAGGTAGACAGCACTGCCATTGGCAAGCAGAAGTAGTCACTTTTTGTGCATAATACAGTAGGGCTGAAGTTCTCTCTCTTGCATTCTATTTGCATGATGAGACTTTAGGAGAAAAGATCTTCTTATGATTAACTATCTAGCTCCAGTGCTAAAAGTAGCACAGACTGCAGTTTGCACTGCTTTAACTTATCAAAGGTGGAGGATATTATCTCTATTACAATTGTGTCTCAGGGCAAAATGATATTAGAGAAGCATACTGTAAAACTTATCACTGGTACGGACTTGTAATATTGATAATCTGTTAAACAGGTAGCAATCTTAGATCTGTATTGACAGTGCCTAACATTAAGTTTTGGTCTCAGGTCTCTTGGCATCCTGACCCACAAGAAAGGAATGAGGGGAAAAAATGTAACCAATATTTTATCTTAATATTGAATTTTGTCATTTCCCTAACAGTTCATCTACTATATGCACTTATCAAAACAGCAGCCAAGTTCACCTGGATATAAAAAAAATAATAAAATTAATATCTGAGGGGAAAAAATAGTTAAATGTAGTTTATATATATATACTTGGTTACCAAATCAAAGTACATATGTGTATGTGTGTATATATATATATGTATATTTAGAATGTATTTGATACATTCAATGTAAATTTTCACAGGCAAAAAAATTTCAGTATAACAAAAAAAAATGCATGTTCAGAATTAATGTATTTATATCTAACAAGAAAATACATTCAAATCTGCATCTGAGCATTAAAACTAAAAAAAATAAAAATATTGAAGAGTATTTGCACAACATTCACTGACAGGCATTCAGACTGCCCGATTTAACAGAAATGCTGTAGCAGGATTATTGGATAGAGGTTTTCCAGTCTAAAAGCCTAAGTACAAAACAAATGACTTGCATGCTGTGCTTACATTTAGGTAATAGACAGAAATGGTTGCTCACTCAGGGGTTCCCACTCCAAGTGATTGCAGAGCTGGCTGGTGATCATGACTCTCCTCCACTTGTGCAGCATCTGGTTTGTTCTCTTTTTCCTTGCTGACATGATTTTACTGACATGTTCAAATAAACATGGTTTGCTCTTTCCTCACTCACTGTGTCCAGCCTTATTTTTACCTCCTGGAGAAGAATGTTGCTTTGCGCCAGCCACAAAACCTCCTGGGTTACCACTGGTGTAAGGGCTGGCACCATATGGGTATAGGAGGCCTCAAAATACCACCTCCCTTCTCACATGCTTCAAAGTCGAGCAAGACAAAGGGTTAAATAAATCTTTAATATGTTATCAGAACTTCTTGTGGTATGCATCAAGACATCATACCACATATCAGACAATTAACGCTGATATTTTGAAGCACTGTTGTGCAAAATCGGGTAGCAATATCTTTCCTAGCAGCCCTCATGACCAATAAGGAGAATCTGAGGGTTGCATACTGAGTCCACAAGCAATAACTCACATTCTTCTTCAGTACTCTGTGAACATTATTTCCTTCTGAACATTAATTTTCTATTAATTAATGCTCTGTTTTTTGATATGCCCATGAAAAAAGTTGATGGCATACAGGGTTATTGAAAACACTTCATGAAAAGCATTAAAGAATTGGTAGGGTGTCTTTTCATCTTCAGTCAGGGAATACCAACGACGTTTCATCAAATCAAATTGTTATGTGAGAACCACAGTCACAAGAAACCATGCTATAAAACTGACTAAACACTTCATTTTGACAACAATTTTGTGATTTTGGTACTAAATCCTAAAGAACCCCTTCCTATAGTAAAGGCCACTGTAATTTTCTAACAGGTGCAACATCTCTGAAATTGAATGTTTTGGGTACAACAATACACTAGCAGATTTTGGCCTCAGTGATAATTTTGTATCTCCAGATACTCTGCAATTTTGTACTCTCAGAAATTAGGCTATTAAGCTTTAACCAGCCAGCCAGTTGTACTGAGCTTTTGAACTGTACATCTTGAAAAGGGAAACTACAAAATCATACTGAACCATGGAGCAGCAGGCCAACAGAGTCACCCTAGTGGGAGAAAGGAAGCAATATTAATTTTGGAAATTACTCTATTTCTACAATGAAACTAATCTCAAGAGAGATGCCAGAACAATCACAACGATGTTCATGCTGTCAAGGTGTTAGAACGGATTTAAGTAATCCTGAACTCCTCTGCAGTGGTTCACGAAAAATGATATAAAGACAGAATTCAGAGCATAGCTGAACAATAATAAATGTCATGGAAAATATACAGAGCTAAAGTAGGGGGAGAGGGAAAAAAAGAGCGAGAAACAGAGAGGTTATTATGAGCGAAACATGTCTAGAGAAGACACAATAGCTTTCTGCAAACAATTGTACAAATATAAAGAGGACAGGACTCAATTATTCATATTGACTACAGTAAGAAATAAAGGAAAAATACAGCATAGAACTGTTTGTCTGCAAGTAAAGTAAAATGAAAATATTTTTTTTTTAGAAAGTAAATCATTAAAATTAGCACAAAAAAAAATACACGATAACTAAAACTGTTCTGCGGATTTTCTTATCAGCAGGGGTTTTTTTCTTATCATGGAAAGAAAAAAAAAAGAATTCAAACTAATCTTGCCATTAGAAAAGAGACTTGGTAGTCATTGCACCAATTTCTTTCTGACCTAATGGATTGCATGGTAAATTCAGGGTGCAGCTAAGAAAAAAAATTGTATTTACAATATCATAGAATTCAGGGACTTAGGACAATGTTGGGGGGGGGAGGCCGGGAAAGACAGTTAGTTAATTTGGATCATTCTGTGCTAGCCACGTTGCCTGTTTAAATGTTACGATATCTAGATTATGTACTTAGAATAGGCAGCTACATTATGGTCATGGAATCATGGAATTGTCAAAATTGGAAGAGATTTCTAGAGATCTTCTAGTCTAACTCGCCTGCTAAAGCAGGATTTCCCAGAGCACATTACTGAGGATGGCATCCGGGTGGGACTCGAAGCTTTCCAGAGAGGGGGACTCCACAACCTCCCTGGCAGCCTGTTGTAGCGCTCTGTCACCCTCACTCTCACCCTGAAGAAGTTTTTTCTCATTTTGAATGGAATTTCCTATATTCCAGCTTGTGCCTGTTGCCCCTCGTTCTGTCACTGGGAACGACTGAAAAGAGTCCAGCTCCATCCTCCTTCAGCTCACCCTTCAAATACTTACAAGAAGGCCTCCCCTCAGCCTTCTCTTCTCCAGGCTAAAGGGTCCCAGCTCTCTCAGTCTTAAGTTGTGTGGGAGATGCTCCAATCCCTTAATCATCTATGTTGCCCTACACTGGACTCTCTCCAGTAGTTCTCTGTAAAATTGTCTTCCCCAGTTTTCAATCAGTCATTGGGACTTAGTCAAAATCAAATTAGAATAAAGCCTAAAATAATTTATCTTCATTACCAACCCTTGATATTTTCTTTATTACTCCTGCATATTGCAAGAACTTTGTAAGTGTCTCTAAAGAAAATTATCTGATCTAATGTTTCTCCAACAGGCAATCAAGTCATGACAGTTTATTTTTATTAAAAATCCCATCTTCTAATATTTATCCCATGTTCAAAGAAAAACAGAATCTAGCCTCTAGTGCAAGGATCTAGGGCAGACTTTTCCCGCAACATCCCTCAGTTCTCTTCCTTCCATGTTTCACTCAGCTCACAAATCTCACTGTACTTCCTCTCTCATATCTCTGGAGTGCTCTATATACAATACTTTCTTCTTGATATCTTTCCTGACCAGGCTCTAGACTTTGTTCCAATCCTGACCTTATCTCACTAAATCTAAGTGATACCAAAGGACTATATTTTTTGCTTACAGTTTGTGTATACTAACATTAAGATTTCTCTTTGGTCTTTCTATTATTTTTTTCCTCTAACAATGCACAGATAAGTAAGGTTTCAACAAGATATGTTTCTATGTCCTCTTGTGTCTCTTTGATAATCTTGGTGCCATTTTCTCAGCAAGATTTCCATCTATTGGTTAAACTTTTTCCTTTTATTTTTCTTTCTCTTTTTTTTCTCTTTCTTTGTCAAATGTGACTTCTTTAACACACTTCATCACTTGTGTCTTACCCATACCGAAAACTTTAAACTGATTCATAAGTCAATGATGTTCCCATATCTCAGCAGCCCCCGTTCAGAGGAAATCATCCAGTGAAGTATGGGAAAGGAATATCAAGGAATTATCAGGGAAAACTGATTTTGGAGGATTCTTAAGAAATTCTTACCATAAGTGAAAGCAGAGTCATTCAAAAAGTTTTACTGTTGAGTATATGACGAAAATCTCACTTTTTCTAAAAGCTTTTTTTGTTAAAAGTGACCAAAAAGTGAAACTTTCTATTAGTTCTTCAGATTTTCTTAGCTGACCTTCAAAAGGATCTGCTCAGGAACTGTATCAAGGTTTTCACACGAAAAACTATTTGGAAAGGACCTCTAGTTCATAAAAAAATATAATAAATAAATGAATATGTTTAAAGTTGCTTTGTGCTTCTGCTGGTCATTTCAATAAACAGGATTATTTGTCTTGGGAACTGTGAAAGCCTGTACTAAATGTTACATAAAACAGTCTAGCAGACAGTTATAAATAAGCTAAATAGCTACGAGCTGCTGAAATTTGGTGGAACTGTGAAAAATTCATTCAGTTTCTAGACTTATCTTTGTACTTCATATGGCATAGCCTACATAAAAAACGAACACTAGAAAATAGAGGAACTAATAAAACTACAATGTTCCCAATGTTAATGTAAGAGAGCAAGAAGTAAAGCTCTCCTATAAGAAGAATTTTGAAACCGGGAGAAGTAACTTCTGTCAGACTGTGAAACGGCTGCTACCCGCCTAAAGAGGAAAGAACAGTGATGTGGAATTGCACTGTTACACAAATGAAGGGCACAAAAAATGTACAACAAACTCCCAGGAAGGCCCGGAACACAGCTGTAACATTCTGCACACAATATGTGTGCATCACATGCTCTGAAAGCTATGGATTATGAAACCACCTATTTAAGCAACCTGGTTTTGTGGGAGATGTTCCTGTCCATGGCAATGCTCTTTAAGATCGTTTCCAATTCTAACCATTCTACGATGCTATGATTCTATATTTTACTCCCCAATTTGGCAAATTACTGAGACACTACTACTGCTTGTCCTAGCATCATTACAGTGATAATGATGGCAGTTTTGCAAATGTATCTGTCCAGATCTTCCTCTTTCATTTGTTATATCCCTGGAGAATTAATGTACAGCAGCATTGAGGAATACACAGACTCAATACCAAAAAATCAAAACTGTAGATAGGCAGCCCATATTAAACAAGAAAGAAGAATTTAATTTCCAGAGGATCTTTACAACATTAATTCCGTATAGAGGTGACGTTCTTAATAAATGAGAAAATCCAACTCATTGTAATTTCAAAATTAAGACTTATTTAGTGACAACAATATATTTTGACTTACTTTTTCCACATTCTCAAAAGAGTGTGGGAATGATTTTTTAGTCATAATATTTATGAATCAGTGTAGGTCAGATGTTAAAAAAAATCAAAGTGAAAAAAATATATTCATCTAAGCAAAATGTTTCAAAAACAGACCCAAGTTATCATCTTCTAAATCTAATAGTGTGAAACCTTCAAAGAGCTAAAAATTCTAGAAATTTTATGATATACAGAAATTATTATAACTTTCCAAGCAGGTATTACTGGTATAATTTTTGGCATAATAGAGAACAGAGGGAATATGTGATCAGAAACATTTTTTTAGAGAAAGAGTTGGGATAGAAGTCATACAACACACACAGAGAGTAGACAAAAATAAATGCTACTATTCCATTTCTTACTTGAGGGACTCATTCACTCCTTTCACAACAGATGTGTACAAAGAATATACTGCTCAGCTACTTACCCTAATGACTACTACCTCCATGAATCTGACATCATTTAGTCATCTAGCAGCCACGCAAAAAGAGAAATAAGAGAAACCACCTCTATCTCGTGAAAAGTGCTAGAGAGTTCTGGATCCTTCTGCAAATACATTATAGTGAACAACTCCATGATTTCTTCTTACACAAAGCAAAATATATGAGGGAGGCTGAAGAAGAGAAGAAGGGACTGGTGGATTTTCAGGTACAGTTTCAGTTTCTAGACATATGTTTATACATCACATGGAATAACTCTACTGTAAGACTGAAAGCAGCCAGAATATTAATCCAGAAATAGATATTTAGAAGTGCCCCACACCCACAAGTTCACAGTATATGTCAGGGAGCTGAGCTGTGCCAGCTGGGCTCTGAGACTGAAAAATCAAAATTGAAAAAGAAAAACAACAAAGGCAGTCTTTCCCCCCACTGTCTGACTAAGATTATGCCCCCAAAATCCCCTCAGTATTTCTGTATAAAGGATAACTCCACTAAAGAAGTGCAAAAACACACTCTTTCTCCCAGATCAGCCTATAACCTGGAGCAAGGGCATTCTGTTCATGCAAAGATCCTGGAGGGAAAAGTCCTACTATTACCAGAGCTTTTGAACAACTTGGTGCCAAGCAAAAGGGATGCAACATGTAAATTGCTCTGCCAACTAAAGAGCAGCATGTCCTTTTCCATCCTGTAGTGTTGCCTACGAAAGGCAATGAAAAGTGTAAGATGAATTGGAGGCTCCAGCTTTCCTTGTCCATTTCAGCAGCTGAGGAATTCTTAATTCTAAGGCAATAACGATCAGATAGCTGAAGTGATGGCTTCAATAGATCTAGGAACATGAGCCAGTTATCTGCTTAAAAAAACAAACAAACAAACAAACAAAAACAAACAACAACAACAACAAAGAAAAGAGGAAGGGATTTGGGGAGATCAAGAAAAGCTCAAGGCAGATTAGAAACCTGTGAAGCTAGTAGTCCCTCACAGATTTCCATGCTTCTCTGCCTTTTGGGCCTCGTGCCTCTTGTTATCAGACAACTACAACTACAGTAATATTCTCCAAGTGTCAGGGATTCAAGAGCATTTTGCAGTGCTGCTTCTCTACAATATGATTCTCCCCACACAAACTGCAGTTCTGGTAGTGACCTGTATACTTTCAAAGCATTCCTCTGCACGATGCCCTCTTCAAAATGTCAAGGCTATACTCTAGAAACTGCCGTGTAGAGGCTTTCTGAATAGGACAGTAACCCACAACCTTGAGGTTCAACTCTCTGTGATGAAAGATTAAGTTTTATGAATCACAGCTGTGTGATATCGGCTCAATTTTACAAAGAAGTCAGCTGTTTAAGCTATAAGACAGTATGTAAGATAAAGCTATGCAGGATAAGTACAAACATAGAAAGAATGTTGAGAGGCTGATGGTCATCAACTCAAGGTTCCAAAATACTTTTGTGAAAAGATATAAAACAATAGGACAGAAAAGAATACTGAATAAGGAAAAAAGAAAAAAAAAGAAACCCAACAAAATAAACAAAAAAAAAACAACCCCAAAACCCCCGAACAAACAAAAACCAAACAAACAAACACCCAACTGATCAACAAACCAACCAAGTTCAAGAAGGGAATAATGGAGGTTTGTTCTTGATTCTACTCTGTTTGATGCCTACCAGATAATAGAGACCCATTATCTGTCTCAGTGGGAGTGAGTGTCCTGGTTTGAGGTAAAATGAACCAATTTTCTCTTTTACAATTTTACTTTCTTAGCTGGTTCTCTTCNCATTTATGTTTTCATTGAAGTAGTCTAGTTTTTTTCTAAATTCCTGAATCTCTTTAATTTCTTCCTCTCCCCTCTTTTTCTTAAAGTGGGGAGGGGGAGACATCATCTGTCTTTTCTGATTGGTCAGAACCATGACAGTGGGCAACATATTAATGCTTAGGTCAGCAAGACAACAATCCTTGTCATCTATTATTAACTGAAAAAATCTGCCATGCACTAGCAAGTTACATGAATCCTGCTTGTAGAGACTTTTTGTACATGGTGAAAGATGCACAAACAGAAGTGGCTATGTGCATGAATAAGTAAACTAGCAGGCAGAGGATACTGTTTCAGCAAGACCATCCTTCCCCACTTGGCCTGGGGAACCAGCAAAGGAGACTAAGAAGGCCGCTGGCTGCATTCAGTAGTTATTATGGACAGAGAAATGTATTTTCAACATTAAGTCAGTGTCAAGACAGCAATTCTTACTGCTTGCTACAGGGAGGTTCACTGCAGGAATCTCTCCAGGCCCAGCCCAATACCCCAAAAGTTCTCCCTGTAACTTCCTGCTATGGTATACACTCACTGTCAACTCAGTTCTGATGTGGACTCCACAGGGAGGGAGTATTCAGTGCACAGACAAGAAATGGCTAATTATTTGTGTAGGTTATGTACTGCATTACTGCTAGTCCCAAAAAAATATCACTGACTCATCCATCCTCTGCCAGCATGAAGGCAGGGTTCAGAGGGCACCTCTCATGGCTGAACATTGTAAATTCTGAATAACTCCACACAAGCATGCGTGGGCCATGTGGTTGTGCTAAGATTGGCATCATCCCCAACTCAAATATGAAACTACTTGTTAGCTACATTTATACCACCTGTAAAACCCAGTCTTATTTTGTCCAGCAGTGATTTGATGGGAATGCGTGGTAGGAGATCCTGTCAATGAAAGTCATTGAGGGAGAGGTTCATGGAGTTTTATAATTATGCTGCATTACTGGACTACTTTGTGTGGTTCATATTCTTTAGTGTAGCCTTTCCCAGAGTCTAACTAGGATTTACATGTGGTGAAGAAGGTTTCCCTCCTGACACCTGTGGTTGGCTTAGAAAATAAGAGGGAAAAAGTGCTACCTGGACTGTAGAGTTTGTGGAGGACACAAATAAACTAAACTGAAATAAGATAAAGGTGTCCACTGGGGGTTACTTATGTTATAGAATTTTGCTTTTTTTTTTTTTTTTTTAAATATAATCATTTACAGTAACACTCTTTCTCAAAAAGGAGGTGAGTGTAACAGATGGAGTGCAAATAAATTGTTGAATAAATTTCAACTGTTAAAGTGTACACAGAAACCTTATGCTTTCAAACCATTCATCTCTGTGTTGCTGGAGGTGATGCTTTTGTGGCAGTGGGGCAGTGATGAATGATGCCCAATGATAACTGAAGAAACTATTGAATCAGGTGCTAGGAATTAAAGACACCCTGTAATGACAGTCCTGCAACAAATATCTGTCCAAGCCAATAAGCCCGAGGCTTGTAACTGATTACAGACTGAGAAGCACTGGGGTTATGGGGACCGTATGCTTTCAGACTATTATTTGTTATCATTTACAAACCTGGGGGATCTTTTTAGTCATTAACCTCAACTTTTCAATTCATCTTTAAGGGGTTTTCATCTTCTCTATGTAATTCTACCTTTTTCCCTCCTCTGTTGAGACCTAATAATATGCTTTTCACTTACATGCAGCTATAGGAAGCCTCCAGGCACACCTGAGTCTTTAGCAAAAGCAGGTAAGAGGACTGCCGACTTTGCAGGCACTGTTTGTTAGTCAATTTTGGGAGCTTGCAGAGATGAGGGTTGTCAGTGCAGATCACCAGCTGGCACAGCATTGCTGCTAGGCCTACATGAGCATATTGTTACTCACCTCCTTTGCATTCCCTTCTGTGGCCAAGTCCACTCGTGTGATGCATGATGTCTTAAAATAAAAATAAATAAATAAAAAAAGACATCAAACTTTAGGCACATAGATTTTACTTATCGGATTTGATGCCATCCGCCCTAAGCTCCCTTTATAGTGATTGTGGAGGTATCCCTCTAGAAGACAGTCCATCTCATGTATCTGAAGGTTCTAACCGAAGTATCTGACTTCAATATTATGAAGTTTAGCATAAAAAGTGCTAAACTTCCAGCGATGGTATCACTGCCCATTTTTAAAGTAATAACCCATTGTCCCCTTTCCCCAGTCCCCAGAATCCTAACTCCAGAGTAATCTCCAATTTAAATAATTTGTGAAACCTTCAGCTAAAAGATTCTCAGCTTCAACTATATGGATCTGAAGCAGTGAAAGGTGAGGAAGAGGGCAGCCTATACCTTGTGTGCTAAAGCTGAGCTATTATGCAGCTGAAAGCATCAGAAGATGCAGATGGAAAAAAAGTAAATTTGAGCATGGTGTTGCTTCAGTGTTAGACATGCAGCCCTAATCTAACGTTTAGGATGGCTGAAATAGAGAGCACTGCCATTATCATCTTCCTACGTGATGACAATTTCTGAGACAAAATTTAAGACAAATGCCAAAATGCAAAGTCCAGGGGTTTCCAACCTCAGAGGCCAGGTACCACCCCTAAAGCTGGAGGTACCAAAAGTCTCCCCTGCTACATCACAGAGCAAAGTGCTTCATTCAGTTGCAGTTGAATTCTGGTAAGACTGCACTGGGTACAGACATTTTCTCCAGGAAAACTTTTTCCCTGAGATGACCACACAGGGTCTGGTCTAGTTGGCTGGTAGGTGTTTCTGTGACTGGAACCAAATGTAAATCTGTCTAAAAGTCCTGCAATTTAATATGTCATATTTCAGAGGATTTGAAAGACTCTTGTGTTGCTTGTTTCTTATTGCCTGAGGCATGCAAGCTTTTAACATACAATCTATTTAAAATATACAAATGAAACTTCCTTCCACACAATATACAGAAGGCAGGTGCCAAAGTCTTCCACTTCTAACAATGAAGACCTATGTTGCAGCACTGGAGGGTTTTTATGAGAAACAGCCATATGAAAATGCTCTTTTTAAAGTATAAAGTTTAGAAACTTAGGAAGTGATGGAATCCAGAAAATCTTATTAAATCTGAAACCAGAATTATCTGTTTGGCCAAAACTGCATGCATAGGACACTATTCTTGATGAATGAATTCTAAAACAGTGTCCATCATTGAAGAAGGTGAAGTAAATTACAGTTAATTCAGTTAGCTCCATGTCTCACCATATTGAAACATAATCTAGTTCATTGGGAAGTGACTTCTTAAGGTGTCAGGACAAATCAGCCTAAGAGTCAGAGGCTGACACGACCATGACACTCTGTTCCCATTAGTCAGGGACAAAATTTCTGTCGATTTCAGTGAGGACAGAACTTCATCCCAAAAATCACTACTCCCAAATATCAAAAGATACACATTTTCTGTAAATATTAGTATGTTATTTGATTTTAAAAGACCACATTTTGCAGTCTATACTTTCAGATACAGGAACATAATAAATGAGTTTGACTCTATATGAACAGCCAAGGAAGCAGTTTTTCTTGTATGCAATTTTAATATTTTGATAAGCAGGTTCTGTCATTAATGCTGGAAAGACATAAGCTTAGGATTTCATCTTCACATAAAGGCAGTATTGTACTTTTCCAATAGCATGTGCAGGAAGTTAATCAGAATCTAGTAATGTGTTTCATTTGTACTTGCTCTGCTGTAAATTGAAAAGTATAATGTAAATGGAAACAGAATCAAAGGTAAGGAAGCAAATTGTACATCATTCTATTGAGGAAAGTAAAGATCAAAGTTCATTGGTTTTCTTTTTTTTTTCCTGACTATACAGAGAAAGACAGTAGAGTTCCAAAATATAGTTTTTAGTTTTCCAACATAAAACCATGGATCTCAAGCAGTGACAAGACAAGAAGACACAGTATGGTATAGAAAATAAAGTATCACTACAAAGACTGGGGAAAATTATTCCACTAATAAGTAATCCACTTATTATTCTCCACAGCTGAGAATAATCCTTGTAACACTGAAAAGACTGTTAATAATTTTACCTATAGCTGTATTGAGAAGACATTTTATTGCAAAATGAATACTGAGCAGATAATATAACAAATGACAGAGCCTTTTGAGCAGAAGTAGTATACCGTGACTAACCTCACTTCAGATTTCCTGTCCTTTTTTTCTTCAAATATCAGCTATTTCTATTTTAGAGCATTTTATATTTGCTTAAAAATCGTTTGATCCTCCTCTGGTTTAAGCAAAACCCAGAAGTAAATGGGTGGAATTTTACCTGTGATTCCTACCTACCTACTGTTTTAAGCATTTCATTCCAGTGGCTCATTACACAGGATTTTAGCGTTTTCATGATTGTTAATTGAGAAAATTAATAGGTCATATGCGGTTTTTGTGTTTCTGAAGTGATAAGGACCGCGGCACTGGTACACAGGAATTTCACCTATACAATTCTGACTGAAGGTTCAGTGCTTCATGCCATGTTGAGATAAAAATGCTTAATTTCTGTCTCCTACCTGCAAAGTTACCTACTTGACTATGAGAGCATTGCAGTGTTCATGGAGAAAGATTTTTTCACATGCAATCTGCGGACTCAGGCACCAGAGTACTTTAAAGCTAATCCTTCAACTAATCTCACATTTCAAAAAGCTATCATAATAATAAGTCAACATTCAAATAACATATCAGTTTTCAGTCCCACCATTTATAGAATTTTACAGAAACTGATACCATGATACTGACTTGAACTGCACCAACACTGTTACAACACACGCTGAAGTGCTAGTTAACAGTAGGTTTGGATTTCCTAGGTTCTTCTGGTTACCAGAGTATGAGAGGTTGTAGTCTTTCTGGTTGTAGTGCCCAGAACAGCAAAAGCATTTAGTAGCATTCTACATATCTAAATAATTCATTCTGCTAGAAGAGGTATAATACTCAATGCAATAAAATATGTTTTGGTCTGATTCCAACCATTTCTTAAGACACAAGTAAAAGAAAGACTGAGGAAATGTAAGGATCTGCACAAGGGGCTGGTATCACACCGCAAAGAAGACAGGGAATTTATTTAGAAATGAAATAGCAAAAATAAAAAGGAGGAAATTCAAGGTTTCCAAGAAGAAGGGGAGGGCCATAAAACAATATACGTCTACAACCAGCCATAAAAAATTCATTAAATAGGATGTATCACTTGTACAGAAGCATCTAACACATACCTCCGTAAATACTCATAGTAGGAATTATTTATGACTGTGGCACAGAACATCATCTGCCACGCATGGATTATGATGGGAATTATTAAAGAACTGGTACACACTATAATCAAAGAACTAATACAGATGTAGTATCATTAGATCTAAAGGGCTTCAGATGAACTTTATAATTTATGCCTGTTCTGAGGTTATTTTGTCAGTAACTACCAATTCTGAAGAAAGAAAATATTTTTCATTTTTACTTTTATGTAAGTGATGAGATAGTTAGAATCAACATCAAATGCATTGCCAATAAACCACCGGCCTGTAGGTGATATTTAAGTACGCGGACTGATAGCTGTGTCCCTGTAATTTAGTAATTTCATGACAAAGTGATACTCCCTGAAGCACTCCAACTGAGAGCTTTAAGTTTAAACGCTTTACCTTAAATCTCTGTTTTATAATAAAACCTAGCCAAAGGGATAAGGGGTGGCTGGCAAATGGTTGTGAAAATAAACATCTGCCCATCACTGTCACAAGACTGAGATTTTTGAAAGTTGTTAACTGTTAACACCTCTTTCTAATAAGATTTTTTAAAAATATTTTGGGAGGTTGTTGTTAACTGGAGATAAAATTATTTTGCTTGTTGGACAGTAGTTTCATGCACAAACTTCTAAATAGCTGTTTTGCTCTTGTTATGATAAAACATGATGTAATTAATACTGGCGCACTGCATTAAATGACTGGTTTGGAAAATTATAGCCAGCTAAGATGTTGATAGAAATACTAAAACTGGGTTTTTGCAGGGTCTTCTGCCACTTGCAGGTTCTCCAGGAATATTACTGCTCTGTCTGCAATTTTAATCAGAAGCAGAAATACAGAGGCCAATGAAACAACAAAATTTAATAGATGGATGCTATGTAAGTTGTAAAACCCATTGGGGAGTAAGTACGGATTTTAGTAAACACACACAAAATTATATCATAGCATCATAGAATAGTTGGAAGGGACCTTAAAGATCTTTGAGTTCCAAACCCCCTGCCACGGGCAGGGACACCTCCCACTAGACCATGTTGCTCAAAGCCCCATCCGGCCTGACCTTGAACACTTCCAGGGATGGGGGATCCACAATTTCTCTGGGCAACCTGTTCCAGTGTCTCACCACCCCCACAGTAAAGAATTTCTTCCTAATATCTAATATAAATTTCTCCTCTTCCAATTTAATACCATTACCCCTTGTCCTGTCGCTACACCACCTGACAAAAAGTCCCTCTCCAGCTCCCTTCAGTACTGGAAAGCTGCTATAAGGTCTCCCCAGCTCTCCAGGCTGAACAGCATCAAATGCTTTGCTTAAGTCTAGATAGATGATGTCCATAGCTCTGCCTTTGTCCACCAAGTCTGTGGCAGTATCATAGAAGGTCATCAGATTTGTCAGGCAGGATTTGCCCTTGGTGAAGCCATGTTGGCTGTCTCCAATCACCTCCTTATTTTCCATGAGCCTTAGCAGAGATTCCAGGAGGATCTGCTCCGTGATCTTGCCAGGCACAGAGGTGAGACTGACTGGCCTATAGTTTACTGGATCCTCTTTTTTCNGCTATTTTGCCCGACTTCTTTTTTGGGATGCACCTCTCCTGAGCTTGAAGGATGTGATCCTTGAACACTAACCAGCTGTCCTTGGGCCCCTCTCCCCTCCAGTTCTTCTTCCCGCACTACCCTGCCAATCAGACCTCTCAGGAGTCCAAGGTCTTCCCTCCTGAAGTCCAGCGTAGCGAGCTTGCTGCACACACTCCTCGCTGCCCTAAGAATACTGAATTCCACCATTTCACGGTCGCTACAACCAAGGTTACCCTTCAACTTGACATTCCTCACCAACCCCTCCTTGTTGGTAAGGACAAGGTCCAGCACAACTCATTTCCTTGTTGGCTCCTCAACCATTTGAAGAAGGAAGTTATCATCAACACGGTCCAAGAACTTCCTAGATTTCTTGTGCCCTGCTGTGTTGTCCTTCCAACACAGCATATTAATGCATTTTAAGACAGCTGACAAGGGAACATCCCATGCTTGATATCAAGACAGGTCAGGAAGACAGGTTTTAAATAAAATTCATTATTTGTGGAATGGCAGGTAATATTATTTTGAAATACTTGCATAAATTGTGTACTTTAATTCATAGGGCAATACACTCTACCTAAGTGATATAAGTAGTAAACCTCTTCCTTCAGCTCTATGTTAAAGTTATTCATTCGCTGGGGTTTGACACTGACCTTAAATCGACTTGTTTCTGGCAAAGTAAGAAATTCTTTTGGAATCACATACAGCTTGTTTCTGCTGTCCTTTAAATCATGCTAATTTTCTACTCAACATCAGCATATAGAGCTTTGCTACCGTTGCTATGGGAATGTCATGTTTCTCTTCATTACACTGTTCCCCCACAACCACTGACTTACATAGGCGGCAACGCATTTGTACTTTTTGGCATACACACTCATGACAACATGCATACAGTAAAGAAACACATAAAATACACACCAAATGTCAAAATGCCAAATTTATTCCAGTAAGGCAATCAGAACTGAAAAAGATGTACTGAGAAAATTTACTGTTCCCAAGCCAAAACAACTCCTCTGGAGTTATCGAGAAATAAAGAAACAGTAATCTGAAAGGCAGGACTGCCACAAAGCCTTGTAACAAAGCTGGTATCGTGTCATCCTTAAGAGATCACATTTTTTTATTCTAATTTTTTATTATTATTTTTGGATAATTTTTTATCTTCTTAGACTGCATAGTAGGTAGAGTGGCTGTAGATTGCCAGTCAGTGCAAACACATTTTCAGCAAATTAAGTTTATAACCTATTTATACAACATTCAGAAAACTTTACAAGCATTATTGATTAACCCTCCAAATACACCTTGGGACTTATTAGAATTTTCCCATCAATTTTAGAGCTAGTAAAATCAAGCCAATAGCTAAACGTCTTATCCTAAGTCTGGCAGTAGGTCAGTGTCAGGAGTAGAAGATGGGAATTACAGTTTCATTCCTGAGATCATAATGATTCACAAATTATTGTCATGCAATTTTATTTCATGTGTGCCGTTAATTGTACTATCCATAAAGGGATTTGGAGACAAGTGATAAAAATACATTTGAGCGCAAAGACTCTAGGCACTTACTAATGTAAAATGTTTTATAGCAGGCAAATCAAACTTAAAAGCTGCCACTTATAGTCACATTCATTTAGGTTTTGAGGATCCTCCTTCCCTATTGAGGATGCTTAGAGAGTAGCTGTCTCCATTATTTTCCCATATAGCTATAATCATGTCACTGCTTTCTATGGCTGTCTCACTCCCAGAGGCCTTCCTAACTACCTCTAATGATTTGGACGCAGTTTCTCACACATTAATATTAATACATAACAGTGAACATCAAACTCTTTAATTGCTTTCATAGTGAATACTTGATGTGTCTGAGTAAACGTTCCTTACTTAAAGCTGTAGCTCCATTAATAATGCTAATTATAGTACACTCCACAAATAAATCCCTGATTTTAATATACTTAAAGAGTGCAAGATATTGGTAACTAGTTACTTTATAGACATGGAAAATGGGGAGAAGCATAAGGAAAAAATACGAATACACAGAGATGAACTGAGGAATGGTTGGGTTGTAAAATAAAAGTTCTTTTTGGAGATGAGAGTACACATTATCTTTTTTAAATTTACCTTTTCCTCCTCCATTTTGTTGGTTTGAAATCCCTCTAGCATGACATCTGGGAAGTAGCCAGAATTCTCTCTGTCTGAAGTGCAAGCCTAACTGAAATCCATTTCTTTATCATTTTCCATTAGAGTAGCTCTATTTCTTTTATGGCCTTCCAAATCCTGCACAGCAAACTACACAGGCTTGCAAAAGTCATTGCTCCTTCAGCAAATGTCTCCCTTTTAAAGCCACCTCTATCAGCTTTTTCAGAAGTAAATCGACAGATAGGAAACAGGAGTCCTTTAGCTCCCTGCCTTTTAAAGTCTGCTATGTGCAGTGTATGAATTGTGGGTCACACGATGGGGAGGGCAGAAGCACCACTTCTGGCTCATTCCTACTGTGGCTGCCTTCCACCCCACTGCTTTCGTATTCCTGAAAGTAATTTATGTGGATTTTCTATGCCCACTCAGTCTAACTGGCCTTATTTCCAATAAATCCTAAATCCAAAGAGAAAAATAGGTATCTAAATTGCACTGCAGATTTTTCATCTTCACAGAAGATTTTAGGAGCATTTTAAAAATCAGCCTCCTTCTGTACATTTAGTATAGTAACTCAGTGGCCAAATCTCTCACAGACTTAGGAATATCCAATTTAAAATCTTGTCTCTGCCATCTCCTCACAACCCTAACCATGGTGGAAACAATGTGATGCGGAGATACTGCCTAACTTTCCCTTGAATCTTTTGGTCATGCAGGTAATTAATCAGTGACAGCCTAAGGTAGAAATGCACAAATAGCACAGTTTTTTATCATGGTATTTAGGATACTTAACTCTATATATTTTAGCTAATTTAATAGTTATGGGAAACTATTCTTTCAAGTACTTTACTTACCATTACTTCCAGATATTCCCAACATGACTAGATTATGCTCCCAACAGTCACTATTAAACCTTTGGCATTAGCACAACTTGTTCGATCAGCCATGAGAAGTTCTGCTCTGCAAATTATTATTATTAGATCAGTAAGTTTTGAGTAACATACCCTGAAAAGTGACATAATAGAAAGTGTTTCGACTGTCTGAGCTCCTTTCTCTTTCCAAAATATTGTGTGGGAATCTTTCTATAAACAGCAACTCTCACAAGGCTTCTGCAATGGTAACTCAGTCATTAGCGCCCCTCTTAGGCTGTGGGAGATCCTGCTTAAAATATTTAAATAGAAATTAGTATCCAGCACCTTCTACAGTGTCTCAAGTTCAACTTCAAATTGCATTTTATGGAATCACAGAAGTGTCAGAGTTGGAAGGGGCCTCGAGAGATCATCTAGTTCAACTCCCTTGCTAAAGCAGGATTGCACATTACTCAGGACAGCATCCAGGCAGGTTTTAAAGGTCTACAGAGAGGGAACTACACAACTTCCCTGGGAAACCTGTTCTAAGGCTCTGTCACTCTCACCCTAAAGAAGTTTTTCCTCATATTCAAATGGAACTTTCCACGTTCCAGCTTGTGCCCGTTGCCTCTTGTCCTGTCACTGAGAACCACTGAACAGAGTCCAGCTCCATCCTCCTTCAACCCACCCTTCAGATATTTATGAGCTTTAAGAAGGTCTCCCCTCAGCCTTCTCTCCTCCAGGCTAAAGAGTCCCATCTCTGTCAGCCTTTCAATTTTGCAGGTAAAATTATGCATTTCCATTGCATGTGTTTAAGGTTAAATGAATGCCATGGGATTATTATTCTAAATATATTCTATGGTAATAAATAATAGTCACAAATATATGTAATTTGTGTAGAATAGAACCACAGAATCATAAAATCCTTCAGGTTGGAAAAGACCCTTGGGATCATTGAGTCCAACCATCAACCCCACTCTACAAGTTTCTCCCCTACACCGTATCCCCCAACATCACATCTGAACAACTTTTAAACACATTCAGGGATGGTGACTCAACCACCTCCCTGGGCAGTCTATTCCAGTGTCCGATCACTCTTTCTGTGAAGAATTTTTTCCTAATGTCCAGTCTAAAGCTACCCTGTTGCAGTTTGAAGCCATTCCCTCTTGTTCTATAACTACTTACCTGTGAGAAGAGACCAGCACCAACCTCTTCACAATGTGCTTTCAAGTAGTTGGAGAGAGTGATGAGGTCTCCCCTCAGCCTCTTATTCCTCAGACTAAACAGTCCCAGCTCCTGCAATCACTCTTCATAAGATTTATTCTCCAGGCACCTTCACCAGCTTCGTTGCCCTCCTCTGTACTTGCTCCAGCACCTCCGTATCTCTCTTTTATTGAGGTGCCCAAAACTGGACACAATACTCAAGCTGTGGCCTCACCAGTGCTGAGTACAGGGGTACAATCACCTCCCTACTTCTGCTGGTCACGCTGTTTCTAATACTAGCCAGGATGCCATTGGCTTTCTTGGCCACCTGGGTACACTGCTGGCTCATATTTAGCCGCTTGTCAATTAGAACCCCCAGGTCCCTTTCTGCCAGGCAGATTTCCAGCCACACTTCCCCAAGCCTGTAGCACTGCATGGGATTGTTGTGGCCCAAGTGCAGGACCTGACACTTGGCCTTGTTGAAGCTCATGCCATTAATGTTGGCCTATCAACCAATCTGTTGAAGTTTCTCTGTAGAGCCTCCCTATCCTCATGAAGATCAACACTCCTGCTTAACTTGGTGTCATCTGTGAACTTACTGATGATACACTCTATGTCCTTATCAAGATTGTCAGTAAAGACGTTAAACAGAAATGGTGTATTCTCCAAAGTGTCATGAGCAGTAAGCCACATTCCCCCTTCTGAAGAAATTTTAGTCTGACAAAAACCAAACTTCTGCAGAACAAGAAAAAGGATGGCCGATAGGTCAAATTAAGTCTGTGGTTTGATAATTATCGGCGTTTTCCTGCAAAGATTCAAATGCCTCTTGAGAAATCAATGGGAATGGAGATGACTCAGGAATTTCTTACTGCCTTATAGGAATCACACCCAAAAAAAGAGTGGCAGGATAGAGTTTTAGTTTTTTAATGAAGCTAGATACCTTCTGATTTTTGAAATCAGATGTGTCCCAGGAAAGATGCATCTATTAAATACGAACTAGCTCCCTTTTAGTCATCTGTCTACTTGGTGTGTTGCTAACTTTGTGCTCGTAAAATGTATCTTCTCTCCATATGCTTTTCTATTAACCTTCTCTCCATATGCTTTTCTATTAACCTAGATATTCTTCCATCTCTGTAGCAAACACACTGAATATATTCTCTGCCTGTAGGGAAGATGAAAAAGAAATGTTGCCTATATATCAAAGTGCTTTTATAATTTCTCTCAGGCCATATTACGAAGAAATAGAGAACTTGTGATGAGTTAGCCAGAGCTTTGAGCCGGGTTTACCTCAACCTTCTCCTTAGGTTCACCATCAAAAGAAATCCCAAGTTCTTTAAAATGAACTCTCTGCCCAAGTTTTACTCCAGTAAAATTGTTAGAATACTTAATATTTTAAATTGAGAAAACTCTAAGTGACCATGGGAAAAGAATAGAAATAGAAAGCAGTTATGAGCAATTCTCTTCTTCCAACTGCTTTCTTGCAAAAAAAGTAATTTCTTTCAGGTAATTTTTTGATACAGAAGAGAGAGAAATAAATAAATGTGATTGATTGCCATTTCCAGCAGGAGGAACTGGTCAACAATGTCAATGAGAACAGAATTTGTATGAAAAAGAACATAACGTGAAGAGAATTCATGACATTAAGATTGGGCAGAAAATAAAGATAAAATAATTGAAGTAGATTTTAGAAAAGCAGGTTTAAAAAAGAACCCCGAATGTCAGCCAAAAAGGAAAAAAAAATAGAATAAAGCAGGAGTTTAATTTAAAAGACACAAGTAGTAACTGCTTTATTGCAGAGGAAAGACAGAAAGTACAGAAAAAGTTATTATTCCAAATTCAAAAAGAAAAGATTACATTGGAAGTTTAAATCAAGGACAGTTTATTAAACACAAGTGCATAGGAATTGTTTAAGTACATAAGAAAATTAGAAGTATCAAGATAAGAATGACATGGAAGTAGAAAGGATTGTTGACACTAATCAGAAACCTTTCTGCAAATACATTTCTAAATAAGGACAGAGAAGAATTTGGTCTCTAAAAGACTGAAGTGTTTAAAATCTTTACTTAATCTTTTCATATGTCTTAACCTCAAATAATTCTTATAACCATATAGCCATAAACACATTAATTATATACGTATAAAGGGCTACAAACTCAGCCTAGGAAAAGGAAGGCACAGTTTGAAAGGTCTTTTAGTTTAGAAAACTCTTTTCAGCTTTTTAAATGGATGGTTAAGAAACTGGTTAAAAGAATTTCAGACCTGTTGACATACTTTGCGTGCTCCTTGAAGATGTACAATACCCTGGAAGACTAGAAAAAACAAATCTGGTGCTTATCAAAAGATAAAAGGATCATTATAGACGAGTTGGCTTCTACTTACAGAAAAATAATGTGAAAGGTAATCAAACTATTCCTAATTACCTACAAGACAGCATGGAGATGAGTAATAGCCTACATTGACTTGCAAGAACAACTTGCAAATCAAAGTTACTTCTGCAACATAGTAGCTAGTCATGCAAGCATGGGAGAGAAAGAATGTATGTCATTCATTTTGACTGCTATATGATTTCCTGAAAGATTTCCTGAAGACAGTTATTGAGAGATCTGTCCGAGGCCCTGGTTATGGAACTATTCAATATTTTAATTAATAAAATGGATGATAAATGGAGAAAATGAAATCATCATGCTAAGCTTAGGTGTGTGTCTGGAGACAAAATTAAGTTCAGATCGATCTTTACAGATTGAAGACATACTGACGTAGAAATAGAATGATATTCAAGTAGACAAGTACAAGATATAGTTTATAGGCACAAAAACAGAACACAAAACTGTTGATTAGGAAATAACATTACAAGGTATGGGAGTCACTGGGGTCCCAGTGCGAGAATAAGTCACACCTGCACACATGAAGACCAAAGCAAAATACATGAAATAATCACTCTACTCTACTCAGCACCAGTTATGCCTTGGTTGGTATGCCTTCATACAGTTTTTGAGTATCAAATTTCAAGATGTGTTATACCTGAAAAGACTCTGGGGGAGAATTGAGAGACCATCATAAATCATATGACAATATTATTGTCAATGTGAAGCATTTAGCTGGAATTTTTCCATACTACTTTTGCCAAATGCTGACATTTTTAATAATTTCACCCTTTTTTTTGTATATAAAATAATATTTTACGTGCTTATATAACAACTCTGCCCACCATTGCGTAAGAATAGATCTAGACTGCAGAGGAAGCAGATCTCTGCAGAAAGGAAAACTTACTCATATAGTCTTGTGCCATTTACTACAGAAGTTGGAAATGTATAGCACTTGGGGAAAGGAAAGCAATGGTTTTATGAAACAGGAAGATAACTGCTGCTTTGGGCAATGGAGTTCTGGCTATGTCATGGAAAAATCTCTCTACTCAGAGATTTTACATATAATAATTAATCTTTTCATTATATCATTAAGTGTTCAATATTTCCTGTGTTTGTAATTAATGGCTGTGATTTTTTGGTTTGAATGTTTTCAGCTGCAATTGAAATCAAAGGAGCAGTGTTTTATTTAAATAGAGTGCTATAAAATGCAGTATATGCTGACATAAATCACATCTAAATATTCAAAATTGAGATGCAAAACTAATAAATGTTTCTGTCTGTCTTACCTCTATGTCCAGATTCCCCAAATGTCAAATAAGAATAACTGGTTTTCATATTATGAAGCTGCTGGGAAAAAATAAAATAAATACATGTTTGTAGAGCACTTGCATATTATAGTCCGAACTCTGTAGAAAACCTGTGGGGAATATTATCACTTCTGTCTTCAGTGTAGTAAAGATAACATGGGATCACATCAATATCTATTCATTAGCTGAGCAATAAATGAGACTGAGCCCTGGAGGAAAGCTATGCTCAAATATACACACAAAGGTCCAAAAATGCAAGCAACCTTCACAATGCTACTTCATGACATTACATTATACAGTCAAGCTCTCTAAAGCTTTTAACATGGCTTTTTATATGCACTCGCAGCCCAGAAGACCAACTGTATCCTGGGCTGCATCAGAAGAAATGTGTCCAGCAGTTCCAGGGAAATGATTCTGCAGCTCCACTCTTATGAGACCCCACCTGGAGTACTGCATCCAGCTCTGGGGTCCTCAGCACAAGAAGGGCATCAACCCTGTTAGAGTGAGTCCAGAGGAGGGCCAAGAAGATGAACAGAGGCTGGAGCACCTCTCCGATGAAGACAGCCTGATAGAGTTGGGATTGTTCAACCTGGAGAAGAGAAAGCCCCAGGGAGACCTTATAGCAGCCTTCCAGTACCTAAAATGGGCTTACAGAAAGGAAGGGAAGGGGTTCTTTTTCAGGAAGTATAGCAACAGGACAAAGGGTAATGATTTTAAACTGAAAGAGGAAACAAAGGTTTAGATTAGATATGAGGAAGAAATTCTGTGAGGGTGGTGAGACGCTAGAACAGATTGTCCAAAGAAGCTGTTGAGACCCCATCCCTGGAAGTGTTCAAGAGCAGGTTGGATGGGACTTTGGTCTAGTGGAAGGCGTCTCTACCCTTGGCAGATGGGTTAGAACAAGATAATCTTTAAGGTCCCTTCCAACACAAACCATTCTATGATTCTATGAAATGTGAAGGAATTTGATGCTGCAGCTTATTGTTTAAAGGTGTCTGTAAAGGTAGTCCTCCAAATCTAGTTTCTTTTTCATAGGCTGCTTAAGATCTTTACATTTGAAAGCTGTGATACAGAAATATTCATGGGCTTGCTCAGGAGGATGCTTGGATACTGTGCCCCAACCAGCTGAAAGAGACAGGTGCTTACATGGTCAGTTATCCAAGGCAATGCTAACTCTGGGCATGGCCCAGATCATAATAGGTAATTAAATATATTCAGGAGTGTAGGAGAAAGTTTCATAAATCATTCTCTTCCTCTTACTTATTTAAATCCTACTTAAGCTTCATTTTAGCTCCCTGATCACTTTGGTTTTCCTCAAAGTACTGTCATTAACATCAAGTCTCATTACTATTATTTCCTCGGGTAAATTTATATAAACACAGATCTGGATTTAACCAACCTCTGTTCAAACATGTCTAACATGATCTAACACTTGTAATTCAACTAGAATACCATTCTGTTTTAACCACAGAAATAAGCCATAAAACAGAGAAAACGGGGGGAAGGGGGGAAAGAAGAGGGAAGCAGAAGGTGGGTCATGTCATGGGTTATATAAAGATCTCTTTTTCATATCCTTTCTATCAGAGAACTTTTCAGTCTTCTTTAACGGCCTTCAAAAAATTAAATTCCTGTCTACCTAAAAGACGTTACTTTTATGCTGCATAATTTTTCTGTTTAATCTGATTTTAAATTCTTTTTTTATTTCTTGAATAAATAAAATAAACCATCTGGTTGTGGAAGATAATAGATTTCTGGTTAATCTTCAGCTACTAAGATGTTATTACCTAGACACTTTGAGGAGTTTTTTATCTTGAATCTCTTCCACAGTGATGCACTTGATTTAAAATCATTAGTCATACATACAGTCATACCCCAATAAATATCTGTATGAGTTTACCATCTAGAGCTAAGGAAATTTCTATAAGCCTTTTTCATGCAACTGCACTTAATTTGGAGAATTCATAAAGGATGTTCTCCAATAATTTCTATTGCATATACTACTTTCCCATTCTTTTATATGTTCTAAGTGTGGTGTGTTACTGCTTTTGTGAGTTTTCATTACTCAGTTTTCCTAGAGAAAAGAATATTGATGGTCAAATAGTTTTAAAATATGTTTTAGGAAAATAACTATTAATCTCAAATTCCTCAATCTTTCAGCATTAATGAAAATCTAATCAATACCTGATAATTATCAAAAAATGTTTAAAATAAGTACCTGTGCATAGCTCACAACTAATTATTTGCAACAAACACATCTACAAATATTATGTGGGGTTTTTTTCTTCCGTTTGATCAGCTTTCCTTTTATGATTAGATGCAAACTGGAAACCCTGGAGAATAGAAAAGACCCTGGATTTTTAAAATTCATAGGAAATAGGAAAGAGGGGAATCATTGATTAACTTTAAAAAGGACTACTCAAATATCTTATTATAATCAGAAACCAGAACCAATTTGCCTACTTCATTTGAACCTCTTGGGTTCAGATAAATACTAAGTCTTTGTCTTTTAATATTACATTAACAGCAGGAGTCCTTTTATTGAGAAAATATCAACACTGATGTAGTCTCTGATTTTTAATGTCAATTACTGTTGTTACAAAAATAATATTTACAATATGGAAAATATTGCACTGTATTCAATTTGCATGGTTGAAAATGACTCATATTAACATATTTTAAGAAACTATGATTAATTACGGCATTTCAGTTGAAATTATGATCATTTGCATTTAAGAGGGAGTATTATGTATGCAAAGAGTGGTAAGTTCCTAAAAGTCACTTTTAGTTGCAAGGAAGTGCCTTAGCATTTGAACTATTGACAAATGAGATCACTGAATGCCTTGTTGAATAATGTATGTAAATTAAATCCTTTTATTCATACTGTATACATGGTCTGAACTACATCAGATTCACAATGTATAGTCATTCTGACTTCTAAGCAAGAAGTAGTCATTTTAAATAAAATTGAAGCAATTATTTTCCCCAAGTCTACCAGAGTTGCAATAAAACTTCCCACTAAGCAGCTGCTTTCTTTTTTGATTTTTTTTCCCCTTTTTTTCCTATGTGAGATATCTGGGCAAAAGATTGGAATTCATTATTCTGACATGGACAGCGGAAAAAATCTTTCAGCTTTTTTCAAGTGATTAATTTCTTTTTTCAGCAAGTTTGGAACCACTGCAGATTTATGCTACGGTATTCCCTAGAAGAAAGGAAGTCTAAGATGATCTGCTAAAAATTTAGAGGTAGTGTAACTTTAGTAGAAATGTTCACAGAGAGTAGCTCTGGAAGGAATCTCAGGAGTTTATGTAGATCATCCTCTTCAAGGCAAAACCACCTATGCCTATGATGTTCTTGACAGATATTTAACTAATCTGTCTTTTAAGACCTCTAATAAATGAGACTGGTGTAGGATTGTCATTTCGTTATTTCAAAGGCAATCCCCAGTCATAAAGTAGTTACTCCTATGAATGAAGTTATAACTTTATTTCTTGTATTTAGTTCAATACTTTGAAATCTATTCTTGCAAAGGAATCATTAAGAGGAACCCATGAAGATTAAGGAAATTCAGGAGTTAATTTTTGGTAAATGGTATATATTATGCCAGAAATTCTTCTTGCAACAGAAGGAATTTGCTTTAAATATGTGTTCTTCTATTCTGTCTTCTCAAGGAAGCGAGGTGGAGATTTTTCTATTCTGATGTTGTAAAATGTCGTAAGTAGAACAAAATAGCTGGCACACAAGAACAAGCTATGGGCACCTCCCATTTCTCACTGCACTGGACAGCTTTTAGAGCTTTCTTATATAAATTTAAATAAGACCATTCAAGACCTGTTATTCAGAAAACTGTCCTGCTTACTCAGCTCTGCATTCAACCCCTTCATCTATAGTGGAGTTTATGCATATCGAATTATCTCAAGGGAGAAAGGCTTTCAAAATGTAATTTCTTTTTTTCAAATCACTAATTCATATAACAGAGGGAGGCAAATACCTGTAACATTGTTACCAATGCTGAAATTTTACCTACAATTTTAGTTTTATTACTAAAATAGACATAAGCATTAAAATTGTTTCTCACAAAACAAAAAAAAAATAATAATATGAAACTACTTTTATTTTGCATAGTGACAGTTTTAGACAACCTCTCTCTTTGTTCACTTTACATATTTAGTTTATCTATTTATCTTATTTGCATGGACTCCCAGTATGTAAAGCATATAAGTAATTATTAAATAAGTAGACAAATACTTTACATACAAATTATAATATTTTATACTGTGAAATTATAATCATGAAATTACCTAAATTAGACTGAAGGAGGACAATATGCCCAAAAGTAAAGACTGATATCTAGGTTAAAAATATTTCCAGGGTGGGAAATGCAGTGTCTTTGAAAAATGATCCTCAAAGTAATTAAGGATGATGGTTGATAGTCAGCTGAACACTATGTCTTTACATGTCAGTGTGGCCAAGAATGCAGACTAAAGCACAAAAGAAGTTGTAGCTAGGGTATCAAAAGTAAAAATCATTATCAAACTACATGACTTATAAGGAAGACCAGGAGGAAGTTGTTTAGCACCTGAAAAAAAAAAAAAAAAGCCAAAATTGTCTAATTTTCAGTGAATATTATAAATTACCACTGCGTCAGCATGTAAAACCTGCCTAAAAAAGACATCACAAGGGGATTGTCAAAGGGGTCACATTCCAGTGAATCTAACTCCAGCTCCCGGTGATATAATAGACGCAGTAATAAATAATAAGACCACTGAGCAGATGCATAAACACATTTTGGCGGGAAAGAATCATCATGGCCTCTGTAAAGAGCCTCATTATCGTACTGGAGTGTTATGAGGATGTCAGTGAACACATGGACAAGGGCTATTGTGTGGACAAGGATAAAAAAGAAAAGTCCAGTCAAGAAATATAAGTTGTCATGGGGTTGGAAGAAAGGCTCTTTTATAGACTAAAATCTGTGGAAAGGGCAGAAAGCATAGTGTAAGTTTCCATGGACACTACTCTGGATGGGGAAGAGTCATCAGTGAGTCTTACAAGGACAACTTTTGAGGCCAGTTCTATACACCTTTCTATCAATGAACTGAAAAAGGGAGCAATCAATGAATAACCAAGTCCTAGGTTGCTAAGGTCTTTAAATATTCAGATGTCATGTGTAGGTTTAGAAACTCTGGAAGGACTTCATAAAAATAACTGAATGGTCAAAAGGGGCAGATGAGGTTCAATGTGAATAAAGGTAAAGTGCGGGGATGTTACGTACGTCATGCATATGTAAAACTGCACTTGAAACTGACAGTTATTATGCAAGAAAGAGATCTTGAGGTCATCATTGATTTCAAAGATTTATTATCATCACCTTAATGTGCAGCAGCAGTTAAAAAAAAAAAAAAAAAGCCAATAAAAAGCATTCAGCAGGTATAATAGTATGAGCAAGGCAGAGGTTTTCATTTTGCTCCAACTTGAAAACTTGGTGATCCCACATCTTGAACAGGCAGGATTCCGCCCCTCTACTGTGCTCTGGTAAGAATCCCCAAGTACTGCATCCAGCTCTGGATTCCTGTTGGAACCTGTTGGAATGGGTTCAGAGGAAGCCACAAAAGTGTTCAGGGGGGTGGAACATAACTTATAGTTTACAGACTCAAGATTGTAAAAGTTTCATTGGAACCAGCACTGCATAAAATACTTGGAAGATCTGTATGAAGAAACTAAGTTTGTGAGTCTGCTTACTATCAAACATATTAAATATTTCAACAAATACTTTGAGAATGTTGCTATATCAGCAAGAAACCAGTATCAGAATAATATAATTATGCTACTTGGAAAAAAAATGTCCCAAGTAATAAAATCAGTAAATCAGTATTCACCCATCAGAAAAACTAAAATGAAGCTTAACCTTTTGATAAGGTCTGATGTCTTTGTTCAACTAGCAATCAAAACATCAGCTGGGTTGTGCTTTTCCATATCCAGATAAAAGTTACTTTCAAAGATATAAAGGAAAAATCCAGTAAGGTTATGCGGAAATTATGTAATCATCCAGAAGAGCACCAAATACTAGGTATAAAGTGACTTAAGGGTACATTTACATGACAGATCGCTGCACTGTGCAGAAATTCCCAAGCTAGACTAGAACCAGCCAGCTCAGGTGACAAAAGAAAAGAAAAAACTGCAAATTCCCATCTGCTCTCTCTGTGTTTCATTACTACCTCTTTGAGTTTCCTGTTCTTGCATGTACCTGGGGAGACAGACTAGTTTCAAGGGTCTGGAATTACTTTCTTTATCAGTAGATTCATTAGCTCAAGATCTGTTCAAGTTGTTTGTTTATGTTCATATCATCATTTTGAAAGAAGTAATCTTCCTCTTCAATTTTTCATTAAGTGTATTCCCTTTCTGCACAGAGCATCTGGGTGTCAACATCCTCAATATCAGATCTTCTTCGACTTGTGCAAATCAGTGTAGCTTAGCTGCTGAATCTCCCAGAAGCTTGACAAAACAGTAAAGACACTAATCCAAAATGTACATAAATTATGACCCGAGCCTGTTCGCACTTGAAATCTTGTATGGTCTCATCTCCTTTGATTTCATCCTAAAATGGTAGAAAAGTGGTAGGATACCTCTTATTTCAAGGGGGAAGGGGGG
>VXBW01004659.1:232644-276813 GCA_013400375.1 Thinocorus orbignyianus
AAAAAAAAGAAATACAAGAAAGATTAATCGATCTACTGAGATTTCTGTCCTTTCATATGTTTTAAGTTAAATCAACCAGGCTGCACTGATTCAGACATGGGAGTAAAAAAAAATTAAAAAAAAATAGAAAAAAAAAGTAAGATAACGTCTTGGGAAAAATAGGAATGAAACTTAGAAATATTGTTTCATCAAAAACAAATCATCATCAGATGATCTGAGCTTACCTCAGGGAGCAAAAATGTTTCAAACTAATCCTCTAATCCATAACACCACCTACAGAAAAGACTGGTTTGAGAGAGACGTCCTTGGTAGATATAATTTTAAACTAACAAGCTTGTGTTTTGAACTACAAAAATCTGTAATTCTAAAAATAAATAGGTTTAAGTAATTCAGTGTCAAAGCTTGTAATGTGCCACTAATTACTTCAGGCGACATTGAAGTAAAAAAAAAAAAAATGTATGCATAACCTGAAGGTAAAAATATTGAAATTAAGCATTGGTTATATTTTCCATTTTTGCTGTTTAGAGACTTTGGGTAATCATCCATCCATACTACTGCTAAGATCACATGGAAGAATACTTAAGCCATTGTTAATAACCTAAAAAAAGAATGTCATCATATTATTTAATATATACTAAAAAAATAATTATATGTTCTTTCAATGCTAATTTTATCTCTTTGAGTTAAGAAATTCTTTGCTCAATTCCTTTGTCTCCGCCTGATTTCATCACAAGCACAAAATCCATTGTAATATTAAAATGTTTGTCTTCCACCCAGCTGTGCCAACACTTCCAGGATGACATATCCTAGGGTGACCTAGATCATAGCACTGTTGGGGACAAAGGAGGAATCCTGAAACTCTTCCCCAGATTAAAGACAAACTGATTTAAATGTCTTAGCACCCGAGACAGTGCAATTAATCGTCCAGATGTCTTTAAAGATACAGAGCAATTTATTTCTCTTCTGAAATTCAGTTCAAAGACCAGGAAAGGATGTGTGCAGTAATGACAAAACACTTTCTCACTGAGTATATTTTTTGCTTGTTAAAATTCCATTTTCTTCACTCAAAGTTTCATGGATAAACATTAAAATACTCCAGTCTCCTCTGTAGCAGCTTTTTTTGACAGAAAGTATTTTTTTAATTTCAATCATGATAGAGTGATAGTACAGACAGTCTATATGTTTGGAGCCTCCTGTGTTTTGGATCCATTTTATTCAGGTTTGTTGCATTATGTGTTCAATGGTTAATTTAATTTGTTGCATGGTAGTTTTCAGCTTTCAGTTCCGCTTAGGGTAGTTGCTTTGCCTATTGACTATGTTGTTCTGCTACACTGAATTAAAGACATCTTGAAAGAGTGTTCTTGTACTAATGTTTTCAACTTCTCCTTTAGTGCTTCAGTAATTATTGTTTTGTAATTTAACAGAATGGAGTTGTGCACAACAGATACATAAATCCTAAACAGATAAAATCCACTTTAATAAATATTTCAATCAACCATAAAGAGCTTAGTATTCATACTCATATTTCAAGTCACAAAATCTAAAATTCTGTCCTTTTCCAACTCAATTGCTGAATAAAATGAATCAATTGAAGTAAGCTTCACAATAACCTCTATAATAAGTGCAGATCAATCTGACTTGTTGATAACTTAGGATCTGAATAGTGCAGATTCTGCAATTTTCATTTAAGATCAATATCCTCAAGGCAAAGATAAAATATTAATATACAGCCTGCTAATGAATCCTAAAATTTTTATACTTCAAAAATATGAGGGAACTTAATCTTAACAGAGGGCATCCTTATATATATATATATATATGTATATATATATATATATACACACACATCAGTACTGTTAAATTGGTTGTAGCATTCCTGGGTTTGTAGTAAATTCTCCAAGGACACGGTCTTTCTGTAGCTGTGAAAGAACAGGTAGACAAGTCTTTAAATCTCATTACAGTTTGTTGCAGCCATCAATAGCTAATATGGCTTTTCATGAAGTGCTCTTCTGAGAAACCCCATTATAAAATTCTCCTTTCAATAATTCAGCTACTCTACTGTTGGGATGCTTGTACTTTTCTAGAAAGTTGAGAAATAATGCTAAATTCTTTGGGTGTCTCTCAAGCTACATTAAAATACAAATAATATGTATATATTTAAACTAAGAATAAGCAACATATTGCATAATTATTTTACTTTTTTTAATACCCTTTGAAATAGTCAGTTAACGATAAACTTACCACAATGAGGTAATGTGCTATTTTACTTTGTCTTTCTGCAGTCTCCCAGCTTTGTCAGAATGGTACAACAAATATATGTTACATCTATGTGGTCACTGCCTGATTAAGAGATGGAGCCAAAGCCTATGGCAGGAGTGGATTTATCAGAGGAGGTAGGTATTATTGACCATAGCCTTCCTCACCAACTGTGGGCTGAGCAAAACGGTGTTTCTTGTGGAAGAGAGAAGACATAGCTGTGTCATAAGCTACAACAAGAGGCTGCAGCATCTCATCAACAGAGGAGCCAGTGCTGCCCTATGTTGAAGCTGGTGCTCCAGCCATCATAATTGCCTCTGCATTTCAGAAGTCAGAAATTCTGAGAGTTTAAGGTTTCACAAGAAGTATTGACACATGAGTCTAGAGTAACTTTGCCTCAGCTAAAAATGAAATCCAAGATACTTGGAAGCCACAACTCATGTTGAATCTAGAAAAGGCAATACAAATTCAGAAGTCAGATTCACTGCTCACAATGCTAGATGCAATGCAGAGAGCTGAACATGCCCAAGATCAGAACATTCAATATCAGAAGCTATATTTGCATTGTTCTCTGTGTAAGTATATGTGCCCACAGAGAGCTGGAAGAGAACTCAGAAAATAGCCCGCTTGTTTTGACTTCTTATATTTCATTTTGCTAAAATATAGAATCATAGAATATTTCATGTTAGAAGGGACCTTAAAGATCATAAAGTTCCAACCCCTCTGCCATCAGGGGATGCCTGATAGACCAGGTTGTTCAAAGCCCCATCCAGTCTGGTTTTGAACACTTCCAGGGATGAGGTATTCAAAACTTCTCTGGGTAACCTGTTCCAGTGTCTCACCACCCTCACAGTAAAGAATTTCTTTCTAATATCCAGTCTAATCTTCCCTCTTTCAGTTTGAAACAGCTTCACACAATTTAATGGAAGTATACCAAATAATGCACTAAACATCATCAAAGTCACCCCTTGCAAATTTCATTGAAAGTATATCAGTGAAAATCATAAAAAAATATGTTTTCCTGAGGTTGATTACTTAAGATGCATGGCTGATTATTATTTCAACAAAATAAATGGGACAGTTAGAGAACACTATTGCTGGTCACTGATAAAAACAGAAGCTGAACAAACAACAAATCAAAATGATCCCATAAAATGCAATATACTCATACATTTTCTGGTCTAGTAATGTAAACATCATTGAAATTCATGCCAAAAAAATTTGGATGGCTTATGCACTACAAAGAAAAATGAAAAGCAAACAGGATAAATTGTAGACTCTTAAGGATGATAAAAAGCTGCTATCAGGTAAATGAAATAAGTTGATACACCATTAAATGCACTTTACAAACTCATTTCTGTCACAATACCAGTATAGCTGGCTGTGCTCCAGGGAAGCAGGAGTGTTGCCACAAGATTTTTTTCCCCAAACAATACATCCTGTCACTTCTCTGAATCATAATCTATATATGTCTTTTTTTCAGAGCTTACTGTATTCTTTAAGTATTCACTAGGTATGGTCACAGCCCACTATAAAGATGAATGTTACCTCATTTGGCAGGATTTCAGCAAAAGATGTACATATATTTCTACAGGGAAACCAGTTATACTGCATTCTGCCAGGTCAGACAGTGGCAGATCCTGTGATCGCTGAAATCACTTGAATGTTTTTGTGCAAAAACACCATCACTGCAGAATATAAAAGTTAAGACTGACAACCTCACTCAAATCCAAAGATACACTCTGAAGACTAATTTTAAATACCAAATATATTAGAATTTTTAAAGCTCTGATCTTCTGAATCTTTCAGCATGATGGGTATTCAGGAGTATTGTGAATAAGATAAGATGTAAAGACCCTATCACAGTTCAAAGAGGCCAATATAAACCAATTATTTCTCTAGCTGCAACTAAGGGACCAATTAGCAGTAGCTGACATAGAAGACTGCAGCCCAGTTTAAAAGGAGTAGTAGCCAGAGGGGTCAGGGTCTATTTCAGAAAAGGGCCTTGGATAATATAAGTAGTTTTTTTCTTAAAAAAGATATGACAGAGAACACAAAAGTAAGTGATACTTATTAAAAGACAAAGATAGCAGTAACCCAGAGAAGAAGAAAAGCAGATCTTTGGATGTTACTGACTCCTTTGTCTCTTACCTAAAGGGGAGGAAAAACTGGCCTTTAAATGTAAAGGACAAGAAGGGTCAACCTCCTGCACTTGGAAGGGCTAAAGTATGAGAATCAGGCCCCGCAGACATTAGACTTTGTTTGTAGCTTCTATTACCACTTTGATTTCCCTGTTCCTCTGCCACTTGAACTGTCTGGAATAACTCCAGTGTGTGTCTTCAAAAGAAAGTGAAAATGGATCACGCTTCTGCAGCTTTGAAGTGCTGCCTCTATAATCTACTATCACACTGACCAGCTGGGCTGAATGATTTAAAACTTTCATAAGGTTAAGACTGCACAAAGAAATGATGAATGGAGCAAGAGCCTCTCCCCACATGGTGAAGTTGGTAAATTTGTTAGATTCGCTTCCGTTTAGTTGTCTGTCTTCAATGCAGATTTGTTTGTACTGTATCCCAATCACATTTCAAAAGGGATAAGGGAAACTTTTTTTCAGAGACATCTTTAGATTTAAGAGCATTCCTTCTCCTCCAGTTTTCTGTAAGGGAACTGTTAAGAGACTATTTTTCTACTTTTCCATGTGGGGAAAAGAAAAAATCCAGCCTTGAATTCCTGGATTGCTCTATTCGTATAATCTTTATTTATTCCTTGGGTTCTCTTTGAAATCAGGACAGAAAGTCTGAAGGGAAGAAACCTACTACAGTCCCTTTCCCTGTTGCTAGGTTATTTCAAGAAATGAAGTTCACTTATTTAAAGGCAATTAAAAGTCCGCCTAAGCACCACATACGTCTTTACAGGGCAGGCACATCTTTTAAATTTTGTTCCTTGCTTTGGCATTTCTGTCAGGATAGGCTAGAAAGTGCTAACTATCATAATAGCTGTGGGTTTAGTTCTAGATTCCACATGTAATATAAAATTATCTATCAAGCTTTGTAATACAAAAAAAAAATGGGGGAGCAAAACTAGCTGCTGTATTTTAGATTGTTGATATCGAGGTGTTATGCTTCTAATAGAAATTTGTCAAAAGTCAGTTTCAGGAGTATCCTTAATGCTAACTCATGAGATTTTCTGAAAGTAAAAATTTCCACTTAACTTTTCTTTTATTAATTTCTTCCCATCTTATTTTTCTAGCAGTTCTTACTCTGTCATTTTGTGCATTGCATTGTAGAATAGATATGAAAGTACAAACATCAGTATAAATTTAAGAGATTAACTATTACACTGCAATATCATTCATTTTTATCACCTAATAATATTCATTTACATCAATATCTGTTCGCAAAGCAAGCTGACAGAATAGCAAAGGTTATAAGATCACTTCCTATTTTGTGCTTGTGTGTGTGATTGTGAAAATCTCATGAATATTTTGAGATAGTGAACATATGAAAAACTGTAGTTATCTCAGTATTTACGGTAGTACTTAAAAGTACTTTTACTAAGTGGGCAAAAAGTACAAAATGGCCACAAAAACTCTAATGATGATTTTTCTTCTCAGGTACACCAATCCCACTACTCTTCCATACTATAAACACAGTGAAGACCTTAATCTAAAATTTAGGCTCTTCTTGTCCTAATAAAACAAAGTGGTTGTACAGTTAAATATGCAGCTAGCCAACACTGTTGATTTAAAATTTGTTTAACCAAACAAAGCTAGCCACTCTTCATGCACTTGGATGCTAAAGTTGATTATGAACATCAAGGTCATTTTATTATTATTTTTAATGCAGTTTCAATTCAAGAAAGGTCTCAGGAATACATGATGTCATGTGCCCATTTACCTGATTTGCCTAATGTTCTATACCAATACTAAATGCTTCTGTAAAATTGTGAAAAGAAGCTGTTCAATTTTTATATGTGGGTGTGCATGCTTACTTCTTTATCTTTTACGTCTTTTAGAATTTTGCCTCAATTTACATTCCTTGACAGCGATGTATACTTGAAATGACTGAAAATAGAGCTTGACACTGGAGCAACTCTATTAAGCATTTTAATTCTGTGAAATCACATTGTTCATAATACAGTAGTACAGTAGTTTTACCCATTTGGTATTCTGCAATTATTAGCATTGTATTTAAAGACATTAATCATATAGAAGACTTCTTTACCATGCAGTGGAGTCACGTATTGTCAATTTTATGAAAATAAAGGGAAGTTATGTCTCATGCTGTCAAAAATGGGAAAGTATTCTTTTTCTGTAATAAATTTCCTCAGGAGAACTCTTGTAAGATACTCATCTTAATTACGCTAGTATTTTAGTAATGCTGTAAGGGTAAGATAATGATGAGGGTATGAGTCATGCTGAAAAGACCTACAGCCTAAATTAAAGACGATTGGCTTTAACTTACTTAAAGCGTATTTCCCAAACTTTTAAACTACAAAGGGCATCTGTGTGCATAATATTCTGCCTTAGGCTGAGTGAATTTACCAGAATGTATTTAAATGTAGAAAATAAGTTTTCTGAGATGTACAACCAACACAGATTCATTCAAATTATAACCATATTTCTTTAGTTGTTTCAAGAAATGGAACTCAGTTTGAAACTCCACCTGTGAATCTGGAGACAGAAATGCAATTGCCAAACTAAAGGTGGTACTGACCTCATATCTTTCATACCTGCAATAAGTGATCTCAACAAAAAAAACAGACAGAACAGCAATCCCACAACACAAAGGACTGGATACGAAGGATATTCAATTAAGTATAGCTACCTAAATGCAAGTGTCCATACTTAGATGCTTAAAGTTTTGCTAGGTTAGTCCAAAGAAAGTTAGTAAGTTCAGTTAGCAGAGACTAAAGAGATATTTACTTTACCAGCTTTTAGTATCTGGTGTCATTTGAGATATCATAAGATATGAAAGATATGTGCATACAACTGTCAGATAAGACATAAACCTTATAGGAGACTGATGCCCTTCTGAATTGTCAGATGTCCCCCAGGGTATTTCATACGCCTATGTATGGATAAGTGAGTGAAGCTTGCAGTGGCTCCTCCTGTGCTTTAGCCTCACTTTAGGCAACATAATCAGTTTACACTAGAAGTGTTAGCTGTGATATCATGAAGAAATTCAGTATCTACATAATGCTTTCTGGGATGCTTTCTTAGTAGTCATTAGTAAAGGGTACATATTACACAATATTCCATTATAATTTCACTTTTTGGCAAACAACCAAAAGCCCACCCAGCTGCTCGATCCCACATCCTCCTCAAAGGGGCAGAGGAAGAAAATAGGATGAGAAAGCTCATGGGGAAAGTCAAAGACAGGGAGACTGTTTATCAATTACTATTGCAGGCAAAACAGACTCAGATTGGAAAAAATGAATGTATAGTCAATTATAAATACAAACATTAAAATTGCACCTCTCCTTCCCTCTTTTCCAGGCTCAACTTCACTCCTTCACTCCCATCTCCACTATGCACTGCTCCAACACAAGGGATTAAGGTCAGTGCATATTGGTTTCTTTGTGTCCCTGCTTTCACACTTTCCCCTGTCCAGCACCAGCTTTCCCATGGGCTGCAGTCCTGTTAAAACCCCCCTCTGCTTCAGCATGAGTTCTCCAAAGACTGCCATTCCTTCAAGGAATGTTATCTGCTCCGGAATGGCTCCTACCTAAGCTGCAGATATTTGCTCCATGGAGCCCCAGGAAGAACCTCCTCCTCTGACCTTGGTGTTCTCTCTGTTGTCTCCCACTATTTTTCTTTCCCTCCTCTTCTGCCTGTCAATTACTTTCTGCCGTCTTAAATACATTTTCACAGAGGTGCCACCAGCTTTGCTGATGCACTCAGTTGTGTCCTATGGCAGGTTCATTGCAGAGTCAGCTGGAACCGTATGGATCCAGCTGTGTCCAGCATGAGGTAGACCCTGACCTTTTCCCATAGAGGCCAACCCTGCAGCCCCTCCCACTTTTAACACCTTGAGACCAATATGCAATGCAGAAGCCATACAAAACAGAGAAGAATAAAAAACCCAAAACTAAACAAAGCAAAACCAAAGTCAACCCAAAAATCTATCACTTCCGTCCAAATATACTCTATAATTTGAATTCAGCAATTAATCTGTCCAAAAGACATAATGAAAAAAGAACTGAACCAGCTAGACAGCCATTCCCATACTGCTCAGAAGTCTTCCTTTCATGTTCTCGTAAATGGTGATGACAGAATCTCAGATCTTCCTTAGATGATAACATAGATCTTTGGAAGTAACACTCCATAAGTGGATCCTATTGTAAAAAAGCCAGAAATTAATTCTTACCTTTGCACATGTCCAGGTCTGTTTTTCTCATAATCTCCTGCATATCACAGCTTATCTCCTTTACTTATATACTAGAATGAAAGTAAAATCATTACAAAGAATCTTTCATTTCTTACCTGCAAAATTATTAAAGTGCATACTTGTCTTCAATGCAGTAGTGAGATTCAAACATATAGGCAGATGCTTGATCTTATCTGCTTGTAGATTCTTTCAGCTGAAGTAATACAGCAAATAGTAACGGCAAGAGCGTGCCAAGATCCCTTTATAATTATAGAAATAAGTAAAAGCCTCCAGAGTTCCATTTACCTCCTTCTCAAAGTGGAAGCTAAAATAGATTGTATGAACTGCATTCTAGAAGTGACCACGCTAGGTTCAGCTGCCTCAAAAAGGCATCTAGTGTTATTTGGAATACCTCAGTTCACCCCATCTGGCCTCCAGCTGTTGCTCCAGAAAGGCATGAGCATCCCCTGGCCTCCTGTCATGCTTGCCACATCTGTGTGGGTGCCTTATATACACTATGATGACTCCAAAAATGTACTGACTTCTCCCAGTCTGTGGTCAATGACTAGAAATCACTCTTCATCATATGATTAGGATCCAATAAATACATCAACTTGATTTTTCCATAACTGGAGTATGGAAAGCCAGCCAGCATTACGTGGATGTTTATATGCTAACACCTTAATTGAGGTTTTCTAATCTACAGCTGAAACTCTCTCTGAAAGCTAGTGAGAGGAATTCCCTCCTAAGGTTGCACGTGCACTAAAAAATTAAGCAATGCACTGATATACTTGCAGAAACAGGAATATAATTACCTGCACTGCTAGGTCTTTAGAACTGCAGGCAAGGCCAGATCTCACAAACTATTTCTATTCATGATTTAAGAGTTAGCACAGATACCATTCCCAGTAAGCAGTTTGGATGTGATTACCCTGTCCTGAGGTCTCAAGTATTTTATTAGCGTGAATGTAGCCAGACTATGCTAGCTGACATAAATGGCAAAGAACAGATTCTGGCATCATTTTTACTTTGAAAGATGTAGCCAGAAGATGCCACAATTAGTCAGCTGCAGATTCCCCTAGTGAAGATGTAATTTCAAACTAGCTATTAATGCAAGAAAACATGAAATCACATCTTTCTGCATTATCCATGCACACAGTATATCCACACACCTATAACCACACACCTATAACCACACAGAGGACAGATCTGGCAGCATCCACCTGCAAATACAAAGAAGTCATGCTTAGGTTGCCCAAAATGCACATGTGCACCCTTCCCCATGTGCTATGTATAAATTCAACCTCTCACAGCAGTGTCAGTGGACCACAGTCTATCTTACTCTACCCATCGTCCTCTCAGCTTCACCTCACTTTGAGGCATCCGCTTACTATAGCTTTCATACAGGACAAATAACCAAGGCAGTTCTGTCAGGCTCCTTGGTGTGAGTAGATCTTTTGGCTCAGTCTCCTGACTTTTATGGGCAGCAAAGTGTTAGCACCATGTTCATATTATGTAGTCCACTGGTCTTCCAGGGACTCTTTCTTTTCTTTTTTATGTTTCTTTTCTACATCTCTGTGCAAAGGAAAAAAATGAAAAAATTAGCTACTATTTTTGTGTGCTGAGGGTGTAATAAATTATTAAAACATACAGCTATTCAGCAGAAAATATATGTTATGCCTTCTCTTAATAAAAATTGGCAAATACTCACTTTTTAATTCCCATTATATGCAACATCTTTCTGTCTTAAAATGTCTCTCATTTTGTAAATGGTGCTTCAGAAGCCTCTGGAGGTATGATGATGAAATATTGATTGTCCTTTTCTTGACTTTTCCCACTCCCCAAACTCTTTTCACCACCTGCAATACTTCTGATTTATATTTTTTTATTATTTTGACAAATTAAAACCACTTCATACTGTGAAATAACTAGTAACAAGGGAGAATTTCATACACACATATATAAGGAAGAAAAGCAAACAAGCATGAAGCACATATATTTCTATTATTGGTAGATGAGCTAACTTTTCAAGCTCTAGACTCTAGCCTTGCCTTTGAATTTATGAGCTGAATTGAGGACACTTAGTGCTTGATTCTGCAGACACTTGAGGGGATGCCCAACTTCAAGTTTATGGACAATGTATGGAAGTCATATGTTAATAATTCAATACAGGATTAAGTGTTTATAGAGGAATTTTGACTGCTAAACTGACATAAAAGCAATATTCTTGTAATTTATTTCAGTCATCCTAAGTTTAATTTTGGAGTGCCTTTTTCAGCTTACTCCTTGTCTTTCCTAGCCTAGCCAAAATTAGGATCTATAAATTTAGTTAGAAGTGATGTGTTCTGGATTACTGAAGTCCATGGAAGTTACCATCTCATGTTAAAGCTGAAACTTTCTTTTTAAGGAAACTTTCCTACAGATGAGACCTAACAGATAAATGCGTAAGAGCAGGCAGACTTTCAGAAACCTGAAGGACCAGAAATCATACCTATACATACTGTAAATTGTACCTCCAAAACCGCAACTTCAAATTTATGAGTTCATGGCTCATGAAGGCTGGAAGCAAAATTTGGTCTAAGAAGCCTGCCTCCAAAATTTTGTGTTGCTGACCAGAAAACTGACATAGACTGCAGGTACATGATTTAACTTCAACTTTTAATGTCAAGTGTCTTAAGAGAGGCTGTCCACCAATTCCATGTGACATCTTTCCAAGTAATGCCATTCAGTGCAAGGTTGTTCACTCCCACATGCCACAAAAAGTAAATCTTACCCAAAATCTACAGAACACAAAAAAGCATTATTATATTATTATTTTTATTAACAAATAGAAAAACACAATAAAATATAATAACTTGAAGTATTTTAGAAAGGAACAAATTCTCAAAAATTAAGTAGAAAGTCAGTATCTAACAATATCTAACAAAAGTTGATGCCTTTTTAGTGTTATGAACAGTGAGAATTCTGAAAATGTCACACTCTATCTTTCTACTCATTCTAAGTTTTTAAAAAAATAGGACCATAAGAAGGGTATGGACATTTTTCAATGTTCCACTTTAACACAAAGGATTTCCCCATTTTACAGTTGCCTGTTACATTTGCATTGCAAATTCCACTGTTTTGCAGTAACAGGCAAACTAGCAGGTTGGTGACCCTTAATATTTTCAGTCGGTAAGTAAGTGAAAAAAAAAAAAATGCAGTGTACCTTAAAATGGTCTTTGAAATTATAACAGCAACAGTCATATATATCACTGCTAATGCAGCATAAGGGAAACGTGTAAAGCTGAGTGCTAATCCTTAATACATGCTGTAAATTCAGTTCCCTTTTCATATCTACCCACAACGACATTTCTGCAATACAGCAGAAATAACAGAGAAAATACGCGATAGAACTAGCAATTGCATCAGACTAACCAGCATCATTAAGAACAAGGTCGTTTATGATACAGTAGTTATCGCACACTGTTAACTGAAGATAATATACCACTGGAGCTTAATTAATGCATCATTGTCTTACGTGTTGGTGTATAGTGCCAGGGTCAGCGTATAAAAGATTTGCCAGTTCTTGCTAAGAGGTACTTTGAAAATTTTCTTTATAACTTTAATTAAAGCCTCTTTGTGAGCTGACCCCTGTCTCACCATTGTTCAACCAATTGCTTTCAGTGGTCTTGATTCTTAACCACAGGAGGCCAGAGCCATCCAGTCTCTTCCACCTCTGCAACTGCTGTTTGAAATGAATTGAACTCAAATTCTTGCTACTGAAGATACACGGTATTTTTAGAATTGACCTAAAGTCCTCTGAGTATTATGGATATTATAGCTATGAAGATAAAGAGTATACCTTTTTGGATTTTTGCCCTACAGGTGATGCTACTGAATAGCTTTGACATTCAATAAAGATGTGCAGATACTTGCTTATCTTTTGCTACTTTATGTCATTGTTCTTATTATAGATATCTTATTTTCTAGCGTTTTACTTGCTCTAGTTTTAAATGTCACAACAGCTGAGTGGGGAGCTGATGTTGCTAATTTGTATAGGCAGACCTGTTAACTGTTTCACTCCCTGGTCATTATCCATTTACAGCTATACCAAATGGTCAATACATAGGCTTCTTTTGGGAGACGCCATTTCCCTCCAAAAAGAAGCTGTAAGAGCAACCGATGAAGCAGATTGCTTTAGAGGCTAACCTCTACAGATAGTCTAGAGGAGGCAATATTAAATTCTTCTTTTAACCAATACTACTCTTCAGTATTGGTCTATCAGACTTTGCATGCATACATAAGACCTGTGCCTCCATGGCATGCTCTGTGGAACACATCATATACCCCTGTTGAGTTGATACTTTTGTGGCAGACTATAGAGCAACCCTCTCGTTTTTCTTTGAAATTGGAAAAAAAAAAAGTGTTTAAAATTTTCTTGGGACAATAGAGATGACTTCTGTGAAGGTCACAAAAATGAAGGAAGGAAGGAAGGAAGGAAGGAAGGAAGGAAGGAAGGAAGGAAGGAAGGAAAAACAAACAAATTAATCAGATCTCTTACGTGACTCAAACGTGCAGATGGAAATCTGCATCTAATAGAAACATTAAGTTCTCAGTAGGGTGGCCTTTTCTTTAGAGATTGTGGTCTATGACCACAGAGGTAAGTATTGAAGTTTTTAACTTAAAATTTTGCAAGCAATCAGGCTGGTTGTGATATAACATGTGACAGTTAGAGAGTAGTGGCACAGAACTGACATTATACAAAGACCATTATGATTCTCAGAGCATGCAGCCTTTTCCTCAGAGATCATGGTCATTCCCTGGGTATACATTCCCCAAACATCTTCATATGAATTCAGGGATTGATTAAAAAATGCATGTCATCCTTCACTGTCTATACATGTCCATGTAACACAGCTTAGGAACTGTGAAATAGTAACTCCTGAAATGATAACTGGCACTCTGAAGCAAAGAGGCTGATGTCCACTGACGGAAAAAAAAAAATCTATAATTTATTCTAATGATAAATAATTTGAATACATTAGAATTTGAGGAATGAATAGAACAATTCAGTAATTCTTTGCACACTATTAAAAAATATCTTGTTCCATTTAAGATACCAGGATTTCAGGTGCTTAGTTCTGTCCTGTTGCCTAAAAGTTGGCATCTATTGCAGTTTCAGATGCCTTAATACATTTTCCTGTCCGCTCAATGAGTCTTTCTTAGGTCTATTTCCATTGCTACTAGACCCACAGGAACGCGTCAGATACTCTTGAGGGTGATGACACTACACACATTTATTTAGGCAAACAAACTGAGCCACAGAGGTCAAGAGGTACACAACTAGAAAAGCTTGCCTCTCCATCACTTACACAAGGAAGAGTTATCTATAGTATTTTCACTTTTTTTTTTCTTTGCATAATAAGTCTAGCCATTAACTACATGACAAGTACAAGAACCTAAAAGGTCCTATTCAAGAAGTTATACTCTAATGAAACACATACTGGACGATAATTGTTAAAAAAACAGTAAGACAGGACTAACCAGGATGAGAGGCAATGATCTTATTGCATTAGGAGCTGTACAGCTCTGAAGCATTTTTTAAAAAATTCATGGAAGAGAAAAAGATTGGGTAAGAGGCTTAATGAGTCACTCTAGGAAAATCAGAAATTACTTTTTATGAACAGAATAAAACCTACTATAGCTATTATTTAAAGCTAATATTATAGTTTTATAAGGTAATGGTAGAAACACACATGATATCTTAAAGCACCACAAAAGGAGGACTATTTACAATTAAAAAAATGCTAGAAGTCATCCTTGATCTCTCGGTCAGCTTTCAATCTCAAAATTTTTCATGGAATTCTTTTACATGGGATGATCATTTTACAGCTTCTTTATCTTCATCACAAAATAAGACAACTAGGCTTCATCTCTAGAGCTGCATATCTCAAATAATATTTAGTAGATATTGGTTTCTAATTTTTCATATAAAATATAATTTAAAGACTGCTAATTGAAATAAAACCTAATAATCACAACTGTGTTCTCGGAGGGCGGGTTTGGGGGAAACACGCAAAGTTTTATCACATACACAAAAAAGCTCAAACATGGGAATTTAAATTACTCTTTAGTAATATTTCCTTCCTAAAACATCAAAAAGTACTTATCATACTAAAACATAAAGCATCAGCACATACTTACAGAGTTGGTTTCACATTAAGAGGTTAGGATTTACAGTCTTACATCATGCATGAATATTGAAAAGATTGTATTCTTTTGCCAAATATTTTTAGCGGGTTTAGTAGTCAGTTTATTAAAAAGTTATCTCCTCTATACCACCCAGAGAAGGTAAAAATGCATTCACTTTGAGTCTGAGCTGGGTGGATGGGAGTGAAAATGTTTTAAAAATTGAAAACATTTTAAATTCAACCATCTTGACTTCAGGGATTTTTTTCTTGAAATTTCTTATTATTTTGATACAATTTATGACGACACAAACTCCCTTGTAGATAGAGATTTAATGCAGGAATATGTTTCATTCATCGCTTACATTATAGTGGGTTTTTCTCCTGTTCTGGGTTTGTCTATGGCCTGTGCATACAGAAGCAGCCCTGGCGTCTACTAAGTTTCCACTGCATTCTGAATCGTTGTTTTTCATTACTGTTCTTGTGTGTCTCTAGCTTTTTGTTTTTAATGAGATCAAGCTGGATTTTCACTGAGACTGTGACAGTAGTGCCAGTAGCTTTTAATCTGTCAAGTCTCCATGAAACATCCTTCCACTGCTTTAGTAATTTATCAGATCTTTTGTAGTGTCCCTTTCTATTGAAAATGTTTTGATCAGATTCCATCTCACGCTCCATCCATCTGTAGCATGCATGCAGTCGTTGTATAGAAATATGGAGGACTGCATTCCATGCAGCTGACGCACCCTAGATTTGACCCTTTATCTGACAGCTAAAGAAAATGCCTTTCAGAAACTGGAATAGAAACCAGTGTTAGTCAGACAGGAGTGTTGGCACTGCTGTGAATTTTACTCCCTTCTTAGCAAGCTTGAAATGTTGTGCCAAATGATAAGCATGTTCAGAATGACTGAAAAAAAGCAACTGTGCATGAAACATATTTCTTCATTGGGGATGCTTTCTTTAACTGTCTTAGAGTCCCCCCTACAAACCTCCTTTAAGAATTACCCATTTGTCTGTGCCTGAGACAGGCTTCAAGCATTCAGGCTACACACTAGCTGGTATAAAGACAACTTTCTGGAAGCAATGGTAAGTGTCTACAAAGGTTTTCATTGTAAGGTCTTTAAAAAACATAGGGTCGAAACTCCCTGAATTATTTTCAGCATTATTCTGGGCCTGGTTATAAGACACGTATCTTGAAAACGCTATTTATATTTCTATATAAATTCAGTAAAAATAATTTAACAAATTGACTTGTAATTCACTAGACTTCTAGGGCATCTTTGATTACAGTCATATGCCTTTCCCTCCTTACTGTCTTGTCAATGAGTAGCATGCAAGTCCAAAGTACTGAAGTCCCTTCTAGCTCTTGAGTGATGAAGAACATCTGCTGCTTGGATAACTCAGTATCTCCTCTAAGGGAGAAGCAATCTAAATCAAAAGTAACATTGAGATTAGTAAAATACTATGAATTAGCCAAGGAATCATTGGAAAGATAAAGTGAGCATGAGATTTTGAGAAGGATTTAGATGGTATAGGCCTAGGGGAGCAGGCTCAGTTTGCAATTTAATACACATCCAGATAGTCCCTGAGGACACAATGGAGACGGACATAGAGGATTTATCCCTAACCAGTTGTTCGTTTTCAAACACCAGGTTTTATCATAGACAGACTTAGGTGGAAGGAAAACAACATTCAAAGAACATAGGATGAAGAAGCCCCGTTTTGTGTGCGCAGGATCTCTTAAGAGTGTTGGTTTCCTTCTAGGTAAGGAAATAAAATAAAGAGAAAGAAGTCTCCACAGGGGAGGAACAATCTCTCATTCAAGCTAGACAGAGAAGCATTTTTTTCAGCAAGTAGGGTTCAACGTCGTTTACGGAACAAGGCATGAAACTAGTGAGCTGGCAAACAAGACTAACCGTAGTACAGTGTCATAGGAACAGATGCTGGTCTTATAGACACTACAAAGTTGAAACTCTCTGAAGGCATCAGATAAATTGAGATTATCCTTGCATATTCAGCTGTCAAAAGCTAATGACTGCTGGAACAAGGCATCTGGGAACCTTGTTAAAAGCGGATCTCTGGGGGCTGCAAGGTCAACATGGCTAACAATGATAGAAGTGCCTGTAAATCTAAAGTGTGAGACTTATGGCATCCCTAACCTGCCCCTGGCTTCTGTTGTAGGCAGAACATGACTTTCCTACAGCCAAAGTTGGAGAAGGGCAGCATAAGAATTCACAGGGCAGCCTCATGAATCTTGCTTATGAAGGGCACCTTCCAAAGATGCCTGGATTAGCAATGTGAAGATTGTAAACGTCTTTGTATTCTTCTTTTTTCAAAGCTTTACAGTGTTACCAAGTAATAATGGGGAGAAAAAATAAATTTTTCATACAATGTAGATCATGAACCCTGACTCATTAATTTGAATTTTTAACACCATGTTTCTTAATCTTTCTGGGGTTTACGTGCTACACAAGTACATCACTGAAAACTAATGATGAAACACAACTCAGGAGTATTGCAGAGTACTACCCACAAGCATTATTTTCTGTGAAAATAGCAATGTAGCAGGGACAATGAACATGCTAGGAAGGTATTTATAATGTAATCAAATTCACCACCCTTAAGTACTCTGACGTGGATTTCAGAAGCTGTTATGTTCACTAAGAATCAGATCTGGAGGAACTTTCCCTGTATACAATTTAAATTCAGCCTGAGAATCAAAAATAAAATGTGAAAGTTGTCCCTGTTGTTCCTTATGGGCAGCAACCTATACCACATAATTGCCCCATATCGTTATGCATGATGAGTGGGCTTTAAAGAGCAAAGCCCTGGACTAATCTTACAATGGTATTGGAAGGAGTTTATATTATTGCTTGTTTCAAATCCAAAGAGTAGAGACAATATGAAACAAGCCACCAACACACACCTACCTGTGTTTGAAAACCTCAGTTTCCTCTCAGAATCAATACAAACACACTTTAGTTCAAACAAAAGAGGAGTCATCACCAGCAGCATTAAATCATAAATGATCAAATAATTTTATTAACATAATCCTTATTTTTAACTAGTTTGGGGTTTTGCTTGTTTTTGTTTTGTTTTATTTTTTTTATTTGTTCAGTTTTAGAGTATTAGCATAAAGTGACTAACTTTTAGGAAATGAAAAAATACTGAAAGAATATTGTGGCTCTTTGACTGTTCATATTTCTAAAAGCCAAACATCTAGTTTTCAGCAAACAGTTGTGTCACCTGTTTCTTCTTTATGTGCCTGTGTATAAATGTCAAATTCTTAATTTCACTTAACTCCTTAGCTTCTGAAGAGACACAATTTATCAAAATACGTCTTCAGAATACATCTTCATCAAACAGACAGTTAAAGGTCAGACTTTTCCGATTAGGAAAAAAATGAGAAAATAATTTCTTATCACATTGCAAGACAACAATTTTATTTCAATGTTAGGTAATTTGCTCTCTAATACCTCATTTACATGATGTAGTATGCCCTAATGCCAGATCGCAAGCTAATAAGCTACACAGTATTCTGGGACAAATACCAAGTTTTCCTCATGAAGCCACTACAACTTCTATAAATAATTGCTAATTTGGGACACATCTGGGATGTCCGCCTAAAAAAAGATGAAGGTAAGATGGGTTCAACTGGCTCATTCAGAAGCTATTTAATTCCAAACACTTCTGTACAGTTAACTGGTTTTGATTTTGAGAGCTGCCAACAGCTGACCACGAGCCAGCAACGTACCTCAGAAAAAAAGAACACCAACAGTAGCCTGGGCTGTATGAGTAAAAGCATTGCCAGCAGGTTGAGGGAGGTGATCCTTTCTCTTTACTCTGCACTGGGGATGCCACATATGGAATGCTGGGTCCAGTTCCAGGCTCCCCAGTACACAGAGAGACATGAAAGTACTGGAAGGCCACAAAGATGATTGAGGGTCTGGAGCATCTCTCCTCTGAGATAAAGCTGAGAGCTTTGTCCTTTTAGCCTGGAGAAGAGAAGACTCAGGGAGGGGGAATCTAATTAATACATATAAATACCTAAAGGGAGGGTGAAAAGAGAACAGAATCAGACTCTTCTCAGTGGTACCCAGAAAAAAGGATAAGAGGCAATTGTCCACAAGCAGAAATAAAGGAAATTCCATTTAAATATTAGAGGAAGAAAAAAGCATTTTTTGCTGTGAAGATGGTCAAACACTGGAACAGGCTGCCCAGAGGAGTTGTGCAGTCTCTGTACTTGAAGACATTAAAAATTTGGCTTGACATAGCCCTGAACAACCTGCTCTGGCTGACCCTGCTTTGAGCAGGGATTTGGCGTAGACAGGTCTCCAAAGGTCCCTGCCAGCCTCAACATTTCTGTCATTCTGTGAAAATAAATCTATATTACAGCAGCTGGCCTTTTAAAAAGAAGGTCCCCAGGTTAGGAAGCCACTTTGGAAAAATATCTATACATCTCTTTTAATGAATTATTTCTTTTTGTACAGAGATTTTTTACAAACAGGATTTTTTCCCCACCATGTTCAGCAAGTATTTCTTGTCCTTGAGTATCTGTCCCATATTATTGCATTTTACTACTTTCTAGAGCAATACCCTCTTCAATCCTGAAGCTGAACACAGGTATCACAGTAATACTGTATGATGCTGTTTTAACAGGTTTGATTGTGATCATCTGATATTACATTGAATGGGATCTATAATGAGAAATAGGAAGTTTTGCACCTCAGGGTGGTGACAGGCAGCAAACCACATGCCATTAGGAGGATAATTTACCTTTGTTTCTTGAGGATTTATACCTTTTGCCTTACTGTTTTACACTGAATTTTGCAATGGTGATATTAAGGAAAATGTGTATCAAAAGCACAATGTATGAAAATTAACATGTTCTTAATGTCTTTCAGGTTATACTGAGAAAACTTACAGTATCATTTTTTTTAAAACGCCAGTGAAAAAGCTATGGCAATGAAGCATCACCTTCATTTTTTTCTGAAAAACTGATATTAATAATACATCTGCAGACCTCATCAGTATTTTTTTAGTCCTGCTGGTCCTCTCTCAAACAAGCACTCACAGACAATGGTGAAGCCAGCAGTCTGATAAGCATTTTCCTTTTTCTGTCAATGTGGTTTACAACTCTTTGGTACGGACTCTGAGATCACTGAGATCACATATAGGACCATCTCCTATATGTTCACATGCCATTTGGCAGTGGCATATGAAACCACACAATCTCTTCAGGATTTTTCAGACACAAATACTCGGTGTAGCTGGCAAGAATTGTTTGCTGCAGACTAGCTCTAGGGAATGCTCCCTGAAAAGAGAAACACTTTCCCATCAAAGGCGTACCTGAGAGCAGGGAGCAAGCCAGGTTAATGCTATTCCTGCCATACAGCTGAGTCCATTGTGCAAGGCAGCGCTCTTGACCGGTTGTTCTGAAAGGTGCACATTGCTTGTCCAGGGCTAACCTTATGATGGCCACTAGTTCAAGGAGGAAGTGTAAGTGAAGCAGCACTCATACAAGAGAAAGGAAAGAAAAAAATTACAATCCCTGAACAACATTTATAAAACAAGAGAATATTTTTTTTTTAAAAAAAAAAAAGGCATGATATTTTATTCATTTTATACTCTCTTTCTTCAACTGAGTAAATGTTGAACTTCAGTGTAGTGTTCTCTGTTACTGATACAGGTCTGAGTTCTGTGTCATCAGAAACATGGTTTCAGAAGAGTCAATTTACTGCCAGAGTATGTATCTGGTGAATGAAAAGAGATGTTTGCATTTACCTACTGTCTTGAAAAGGTCTCTTCTGCAATAGTGTTCTACACACACAACATTTTATGAGGCAACTACTTACCTAAACTTCCTTTTATGAAGGCAGGAGGATAAAGCTGATGAGTAAAGTAGTTTACCCAAAAATGTACTTTGAGATTTGGTTGGGTTGTTTCAGAAATTCTTCATTGGAAAAATACTAGAATGATATATCAGAATAGCATGTGAGGTGGCTAATTGCACTAGGACCATATTTCAGTTTAAATAAGTCATATGTCATATTGCCTTATGTTCAAGCCTTTTATCTAATACTATATTTTAATAATACATTTTTAAAAAACACAGAAAATGCAATAGAATCATTACATAGACATTTATGTCAGAGAAAAATAAGGTAGTGCTGAAATGTACTGCTGGCAAAACTGTCAAGGAGTAAATTTTGGGTCACAAAAGCAAATTATTCTAATGCCAGAATAATTGGTGTTTCTCAGAATTTGATATCTATTTAAGAAACAGCAAGCTAAAGTAGTTTCCTGTGTCAGTTCGTAGGATACAGAGTGTACTCAATGCACCAGGGGAAAGTAATGAACTACATTGACCTTTTCAGTAATCTGTGTCTATATAGCACAGCCATTCCACATTTTCTATTTTTAAGAGTTTTTAGAATTATTGTAATTATTATTATAGTTGCATTCTTCTATTCTGGCTTTGTAGATGAGTTAACACACAGCAGAGGCTGTGACACAAGCTTTTACAACAAATAGCCATTTACTAAACAGTACTGAATTGATTGAGTCATGTAAATAAGAATTTCCAGGCCCCTGCTGTTCACACCAGGTTGTGCTGCTGTCTTTCTGGGAGCGAGCTGATCCTCTCCTGCTGCTCATAAAAATTTCTTGCCCAGCACAGTTTGGAGTATTTCCTTGTATAGAACAAAGTGCTACAGACAGTGTGCTCGGGAAGTGTTAAAAAATAATCCAGTGAGGTTTGCCCTCACCTGAAAACAATGTTGGATATTCCACTGGTGCTGGCTAATTTATCATTTGTTAGCTACCTTAGGGCACCAGAAGAGTAACACCTGACGTCAATATATATACAATTGCCACTTTCTTGTTCTGTTACTTTGTGATAAGACCTGACTCCATGTTCTTTCCCTATAATATATTTGAGGTAATTTGCACATGAAAGAGCTGTAAACTGTCTCATATTTGTTATGCAGTAAGAGTGTGCCATACGAATGTATTATATATTGAATTGTTTTACAAAGATGTAGAAATTTTTAAATACCTGTAAGTGTCCTATCTATACCTTTGGACTTCTCAAATTTCATGTTAGGTTAGTCTGACTTTAAAGAGAGAAGAAAGTAGACCATAATCATGGAAACAATATCCATCTACTAATTACAATATTGAATAGCTGCTGGTCTTCAAGTGGTTTTATCTTTGATTTAATGTCTTAATTTAATACACCATTTCTTTAAAAAAGAGAACATTTGCATCATTGTCTTTATTGATAACACACATTAACGTTTAATACTCACCATTTGGACACCCAAGGCCATCACAAATCATATCTACCACTGAGATGCAGTCACTCTGCCATGACACTCCTCAGTAGTGCTGCGTTGTGAAGGAACACCTCATTTAACTCAAAACACAAGGAAGTTTAATACAACTGAAAGTCAGGGCTAAGCACTATCTGTCCAAAACTGAGTGGCAAGGATGGAACTCAGATGAAAATTATCCCCCAGGTTAAATCCTCTCACATTTGACCAAGGCTGGCTCAATGGAACAGTTTATAACATGAATCTGCAGGCAGTTCCGTCTATAGGTACAGTCGAGGGGATGCTAAATTGAAGAATAAGAGCAGAAAAAGTGGCACAGGAAAGGAGGGCATGAATTTTCTAATTGCCTTTGTCACTGAATACGGCATTTTCTAAGATGATGGCTGAGGCTATGTTTACCTTTGTCAGTGGTTTATAAGTACTGCTGTTCTTAATGCTTCAACCTAGCCTCAGCCTTGAGAGCTTGACACACACACCAAGCATATGTATTCTCAGATTGTCGGAAGCTATATCTTATGCCACATTCAAATCTTATTAAAAATTAAATATTCCCAAAATCTCTCTAATCAGAATATTGTTTAAGTGTGAAATAAAGACTACATCTATATTAGAAAATAACATTACCTAGGGAAATCTTTTTAGTCCTTAGACAAGATGACACATCTTGCATCCATATAGATAAATTCTCTTGGTCACCAAAAACAGGATGTTTACAGCCATATTTCACACAAGGAATTTATGTGGCCAGTGGTAATTCCCCATGCTTGGGAATTGTCCATGGAGTGTTTGCTAACTCAGGCAAAACCCGTACTAGGGGAAGAGACTAACAATTTATCAGATGGGACTATTACAAAATAGTGTTTGAGCCTGTGCTCCGACTATTTTAAAAATGCAGATGTAGTTACCAGGTTTGGTCTCCTATCTAAGGGTGAAGTTCTCTTACTGATAATAAACTACTTAAAATCCCATTATTGCTCATTTTCCATTCAATTCTAGATCAACACAGATTCATAGGACAAAGCCATAAACCTTCATTTCACTGCTCTGTCTCACTGTTCTCTCCATAACCAACCCCAGTGGAGCACAATAAAAACAGGTTTCAAGAACCTAAAGGTGGATTCATTTTCTGATATGATAGAGGAAAAGAGTCCTCTAGGACATCTTTCAAGGTGGGAAGGAGCAAACACAGGAACCAGCTGTGGAAAGTGGATGGTATTCACTGAGCTTCACAGACATTTTCTGAAAATATTAGCTGAACTAGAAGGTACATGATTTTTCCTTTACATCTCTCTGAGAAACTCTGAGTCCTCAAACAAAAAAATTCCTCGTTTGTTGAAAGGGGAGGGAGGGGCAAGAGGGGGAAAAACAAAGTAATTTTTTTCTAGGAAACTGGTTCTTTATTAGAGCTATAGTTAGTGATCTGGATTTTCAGAAATCATCCTTTTAAATGGTCTCTCATAATATTAGGTGATCTAATGATAGACCTCTAAAGCAGAGGTTAGCAAAGCCATGGAGTACTTACATTGTCTGAGAATTCATCCAACTCACAGTTCATCGCTCAACATTTTCTTTACTCAGACAAGGTGGTTAAGTTTAGGTGGATTTGAGTTGCAAATTTAGCTACAATTTTTTAAAAAAATCTTTACCAAGCACAAAAAAAAGGAGAGATTTCTCACTTTTTCATCAAGTTTTGTAGAACTGATGCCTCTTAGAGGATATTCAGAAAAGTAATAAATGACTGTTTTTTTCACAGAAAAGCAACGCCTCCTATAAATTTCTTTTTGCAAATGAAAGTGCTAGACTTCCTTTAAAAATATCCGCAATAATTTTTATAATACATGAAAACAGTGTTTCTTTATGTCTTACTGTTAAGAAATGGAAGAATTTATTTTTTTGAAGCAAGCAAGCAAGCAAGCAGGAATTCAAACTTATGCAGTCATTTGGCAAGTAAATTTTCAGCCTCTATGGTTATGCTTTGTCAAAATTACAGGCCTTTGAAAACAAGGTGTTAATAATAGAAAATGTCAGTCAACCTTAATAATAGATAGACTTAATAACTGCCTATAATGTAGAAGATTGTAAAAGAAAGAAAAGAGCAAAAGAAAGAAAAACAAGATTTTAAAAATAATGTCAATTCACAGATCTGAGAAACATTTTTGAAATTCACATGGGATCTGTCTAGCCTCTAGGCAAAAACTAATGCTAGGGGAAAAAAATTACTCTTTCATCTCTGTAATATGATGAACTTCTAGCAAAAGCTTATACTAACAGAAATAGATGGCTCTCAAGGGGATGTGGAATGTACCTTTGAGCCTCTCATTTTTCAGCAGGGGGGCGAAAAAGCAGAAGAGATCCAGAATGACATCAAGATGTTTTACCTTTATACCTATAACAATATTTAGTGTTTCCCAAATATTTTTCATATTCTACTTTCTGCATCACACAAATAATACCCAAGACATATGAGCAACACCTGGAGTGTGGTAATCCATGGAAACTGAAATGTATTTCCTTTTTAGAGAGGTACAGATACCAATTGCATGGGGCAAAAAAAAAAAAAAAATATTAGATAATTTTGGAAATTATGCACTGTTACTCTCCAAGATATCTTGTCAACTGATCGGTATCCCTTAGTCTCTGATATTGTTAACCTGGAGTGGTATAACATTTTCATGAAAAAATAACTTGCAAATATTTTTGGAGGTTAAAGTTTGTCACTTACTGTTAGCTGAAGAAGTTCCAAGAGAATATCAACAACCATGCTTAGGAAACAAAAATTAAGATCAAGGGACTAAAAATGGGTATCTTGGCTAAGAGAATTCCACAATTACATGTGTCATGAATGGAGAGGAACCATGTTGTGCAGACTAGGAAGGTGCAATGAACAGTAATCAAAGCTCAGGGAAAAACTAGATAATTTCAGATGATAAATTAACAATAATATCCAGTAAATTGTGGATTAGAAATCCCAATCCTATCACTAGTCACTGCTTTCTTTATTCATAAAATGAACCAAATACAGTAAATCTTCCTGTAGATGAAACTCACGCACTGTGTGATTCTGTCTGGACTTTAGAAGGACTTGGAACAATGCAAATACCCATGAATGTTAAATGAACCTAAATGTGCAGTTCATGTCATTGATTTCCCCCAAAATGATAAACTTTACTGCAATAAAAGGGATTTAGATCAGCCGTTTCAGGGATAATGAAACCTGTGCAAGGAGCAGAATGCCAATGTTGTAGGTAAAACATAATTTAAAAAGTTTGGGCTTGGTTGTGGTTTTTTGTTTGTGGATTTTGTTTGCTTGGGGGTTTTGTTTGTTTTTTGTTGTTGTTGTTGTTTTATGGTTTGTTTGTTTGTCTTTTTCTAAGTAAGTTAGACAATATCTGAGAGAAAAGACTTAGCTGGGCTTGATTCCACATAGATATAGGGGGTCAGCTATATGACCTTTATGATTTTTTCAAGAGTAATTAATGGTTATGAAGCTGTACAATTTATAATAATAGTTTCACTGGAACATATGGATGTAACAAGTTTCACCTTTTACTTTGGTAATATCATGGTCTGAGGAGGAACAGAGCCAGGGATAAAGGCTCTTGCTTGTGCTTGTTGCTGTGGCAATCAGGGTCAGCTGACTTGGTTGTTTACCCTGTGGAGGAGTGGCACCTGTGGGGAGGGATAGGTGAGGTGACCCAAAACTGACCAATAGGGTATTGTATCCTATCTGCCATGCTCAGTATAAAAGCTGAAGTAACAAAGGTGTTGGGTGTTTTTTTCTTTGTTTAGTTGTTAATGTTTGAGGGGAACTCTGTCAGTTTGGCTACTTTTGGTCCTAGTTTGTGAGTTTCTGAATCAAGAGCTGGAAGTTTCCATTTGTCACTGAGTCCAGTGAAACTTCCGTAGTGCCTGCTGATGATGGTTTGCATGGACCATCATGTGATGTTTGTTATGTACATTGTTTGATAAGTCTAGCATCCTGAGCAGTAAAGAGTCAAATCTGAACAACCGTCTCTCTGGATAAATAACTATCTTAAAGGTGTAACATACAAACTGTAAGGAATCCATTTGAAACTGGACACACAACTTCAAAAAAGATAAATAAATGGATTAAAATTATTGAAGTGTTGCTGCGAAAGAATGGTTACTAGACAAAATGGACATGTGAAGTTAGTAAAGATCAGAAGGAGAGGGGAAATGAGGGAAAGGAATAAAGGAAGATAGATGTAAGATTAGATCATTTCATTTTGAAACAAACAAACAAAGTATTCTGGGATTTCTAACACGCTAAACAGGTATGAAATGTCATCCAATTAATCTAATGAAAGTGAGAAACTGCACAGCCAATTTGGTGGTTTAAATACCAGCGCAGACTTTGTTAGCAGAAATGATGACTGACTGCTCAAGGACAGCAAATATAACACATAGCCTGTCTCTTTTCCAGCTTATGAATTTATAACATTCTGAGCATGAAAGGTGAGAAGAGAAATGAAAGAAGGCACCTTCTAACATGCAACATGTCCCCCCCTTCTGAAGCAAGTGAATTCTGAGAGTGATTAGATTATTAAAAAAAAAAACAAACAAAAAAAACCCTGCACAAATTCAAGGCATAGTGAAGTAAGCATAACAGCAGTGCTGGTTTGTAATGGTATTTCAGCAGTCATTTATCACTCCAAATGTATTCTTACGCTTTTGCTGCACCATTACACCTCAGTTCAGTTGCTGCAATGGGTTTATAATCACTGAGGGGGTGTGGAGGAGAAAAGATGAAAAATTAAACAAAAGGGAAAAATCTAAAAAAGGCTCTTTTGTTCCTATTCAGTACCTACTAAAAAGAAAAGACAGGGGGAAAAAAAAAAGAAATATATATTTATAGAATAAGAAATAAGGAAAGTCATTATCTTCTTATAATGATTGTATCATAGGTATCCCGCAACCTTGATTAGCTTTTCCTACATAAGCACAACACGAGACATAAGGAATTTCATATCACCCATGAATTACAGTCATCATATACAAAGCCATACAGAGTTGCTGAGTGTCACATAATAACCCAGCCAAAAGACACATGCACAAAAAAATCTGCCCCCTATTACCCACTCCTCACTCAGACACTGACTCATCACATGATCATGAATGGAGAACTAAATGAAGCTATTTGCACTGTCCTCAGACATAGTTTATCACAAATTAAACCCATCTGATCCTCCCTTTTCCCACATCTGTTTTCTTGAGGCTCTGTAGTGTTTTCAGCTTGGATTATGACTACCTAGTATAGTTTGTTGAAAGTTTCTATTTATTAGTACTTTGTTCATAAGACTACAAAAAAAAGTCACTTTTTAAAAATAATATCCCTTAAGTCAGGCAGCTCTTACCTTCACCCACTCAAATAATGAATTTAATCTTATTTTCTTTTGAAAAACAAACAAACAAAAAATCCAGTTTTATAGTTTGGGTTTTATTTTCTTAGTGGAAATCAGTTATTTGTAGAGGCAGATGTACTAACTCACTAACAAAGCTCCAAAGTAATGATTAGCAATGGAGTTTAAAGAAAGAAAAACGAGAAAAGGAGTAAAAAGGTGTGTTTGGGGGGGAAACGTGGAGTTTAAGCTTCAAACCAAAAGACAAATGGGGAACATACTGCCTTTGGAAGTACCTCCATGGTAACATAAGTGTTTGAACTAAATGGTTCAAACTGATTTTTAAGTGGGTGAAGTGAGGTCAGAATAACTCCCACCACTGATGTGGTTACAGAGTAGAGGAAAGAGTCTGACAAGATCTAGGTGAATGACTGTCTTTTAACAATCTGTTAAAATGAAACTTTTTTTTTTTCTCTCTTAAAAATTAACTAGAGAGCTGAAATATTAATCAAAAATATTTTATGGACAAGGTGTTCAACCTCTACTGAAAACACCTAAGTGGTTGATGACTTCCTGTCCCTCTAACAGGAAATTGGAATGTTTCCTATCTTTACATTGTTAATTAAGAACCTTCTAATTAATTAATTCAGTAGCCGGGCACATATTAAATTGTTGTCAATAGCTACATGATTAAGACAGTTTATAAAGAGCCTATTGCTCCCTTATTTTTATATTAAAATTTCAGACCATAATGCAAAATTTATATTCACTGTACAGAACATAAGACAGCTGCATTTCTCCATTCCAGGAGGTAAATCATTTTGTGCCTCTCAGTCTATCCTGGATGTAAGGAGCCAAATTATAGACAAAGGTTTCAGTTAAGTGAAAAATTCTCTTAATCTTTTTGGTACTGTGCCTTATTATCCTTTTTAATGAGAAACTGGCGTTTGTCTCTGTGACTGATAATCAATAAATTGATAATTTAAGTGAATGTACCTAATCTCAAATCACTTCAGTGAAGTCTGTTCATTTGGAAACAACATGCAGTACCAGGTTGCACAATGCCCTCATTCAGTCTTGGCAAGTTGTAAGCAGGTGAAAAGTTAAGTTATTGACAGCATCTTAGAATTTCTTTAGTTATCTCAGATAAAAACTATAGCGCTTTACAGTAGCTGTAACTTTTAGAAGTTCACATGAGCAATGCAAACCATGTGCTTTCTGTGAAGGCTATGCTGTGGGATGTGCCTTTTTCTTTCTGACCATCTCCAAAGTCAGAGACAGAGCATTTACCAGGAAAAAGCAGGAGTGCCATGATTTCCTTGCATATAGGGTTGCAGATTTCCCCTGGGATACTTAAGGCAGTAGGTTTTAATATGTCTCTAAAGAAAAAATAGTTGTGATGGATGAAACCTCTCTGTGTGAGAAGCAGAAACATGTATGTGAATTAATGAAAAACACACCGTAACTGCAAGACAAAATTTATGCTGGTGGTGAAACTTTTTCTACCATCACAGATGTTGCAGTGGTTGTGGAACAGACACTGAGCTGCTGCTGACCTCACTCTCTGATTCACCTGCCTTTGCTGCATGACAGGGCTACACCAATTCTATTCCCACATACTTATTCTTAAAGAAGTAGGTGACAATATTTACTACACTTTCTGTGATTTTTAAAGATGGAAAACATGGTAGTTGGCTACCAATGCAGATTATCAATAAAGATTCTCCAAACTGGGAATCAAGAGAATCTTGTCAATGTCAACATTTTCAAGGGCATTTTTAGATCTGATCACCATCCCATCAAATTTACACCACACATAAAACGAGGGAGAAAAATAAACATCTCTGTATTTTTACACAAAACTTTTCCTTTATAAATTAATTCATCTTTCAATAATCACACATTGATACATTCAACTGTTGGCTGCTGTCAACCTAAAAGAGTGACCTCGGTGGGATCATTCCAACATGAGTGAAATGAAACAAGTCTACCTGTTATATCACAGTTTTATCTGACTTTATTGTGGACTAGACATTTGCCAGACATCCCAATAACAGTGATGAATTATTAAGTAAGAGGGATCTTATATAATCAATCTGTCCTTTATTAAAGTTTGCACAAACTTTTATGCAAGAAAGATTTTAAATCTGATGTTTCCTTACTCATTGATGGCAGTATGGAGTAATGCTCTGTCCTTACCTGAAAATGATCATTTATAGTTTATATTGTAGTAGTACTTGCATGGCACTGTGGTTTATCAGAAATGTACAGACCATTAAGTTTTAAACTTTTTGAAAATTTAATAAAGTTTTACATTTTAGAACGTATTTGTAGTTTTTTAAGCAAAATAATGTTTTCTAAAGTGAAGGGGAAAATCTGGCTTGGGTAAAATATTACACACTCAAGGTACATGATATAAATAATCAAAATTTTCTTAATGTTTTTTGAATCGATCTGGTGTAAGTTTTATGTCAGATGTCAGAATAAGATAGCTAACTCACACTCAGTTAATTTCTTGTGGGAGTTAACTACAGGCATGGGATTTTCAATTAAATAAGGGGAAAAAATAGCTCTTTCCACCAGGCATTGACCATAACTGGAGGGATAGGTGTGTGTCACCTACTGCTTCATGTGTGTCACATAACCCAGGACCTTTCCACATGCACAGCCACTTGAATAATTTCCAGTGTTATCCTTGCATTCACCATGGCTGGATTTTGTTCTTATATTCTTGGAAACAGAGAAATGAACTAATGTTTCGACTCTGTCACCAACCACAAGAAGTTAAGCAGCAAATAAAATTATCAGACTAGGTTATAATAATTCTTGAGATGTGTAACATCCCCTCAGATGATCAAATAGAGTGAAGTTCACACCTATTCCTTATATTGCAGTTTCATGCTGTAGAAAGGAATCGGTCTAACGGAATCATAGGATATCTTCATTTTTCCCTTCATGGAGATACACCTACACCATTATTCCCACTTTCTACCAGCTTTGTTTTTGCTACACAAATTAATTGAGATAGAGAAACAGCCCAGGTTCACGACTATATTTGGATATTTGGTTCACAAATGACCCTTTCATTCTCTTGATAGCCATTCCCACAACCTGCTCCTTTCACTATTGTGAATTAATAGCTTCCTTTCCTAAAGCAGTAGATATGATGACAAATTTGACAAGCCAAATTCCCCACAATTTGCAAATCCCCCTGATCACCTCTGGCTGTGGTCCAGGCCCATGAAGACTCCACGAATATCCATAAAAGAAGCAGAACTCAGAGTGCCTTTCTGAGGAAATGCATCCTACTTTGCAAATTTGTCTTATACCAGAGTATCTTAAAAACCAAACAGCAACATTTTATATATGAAATTCCTGAAATACTTCTTCTTTAATTTGGTGTTAATTCATTTTGACAATGAGCAGGTGTTGTCTGTTAAAGAAGTTACTAGACTAAAGAATAAATATCTCAGTATTTACCATTAAAACCAGTCTTTGTTCTACATCACTTCTGAAGTGCTTCTAATCAGCCTCTGATGTATAAGTCAAAAAGGGAAAAAAAATGCACTTCATCAGTTCTTACTGCACCAACAATTTCTCTGATGAGAATGTAAACAGTGTGGGTCTAAAATTATTCTTTACTTATAAACCAAATGAAAGTACATTATGGGCACATCTTCTGTCCTACTACAAGCTTCTTTCAGGTCAACTTACACAATCTTTCAGGCCTGATGAAGGTGTCACACTGCTTTTCATACTTGAATAACTTCCCTGACTTCAGGGAGTTCTTTCTGATTTACACCCCTGTAATGGAGCAGGAGATCAGGCGGCTGATCTTCTTTCCCAAGAGACAAGAATTAACATTCCAATTTCAGGGAAAATCTATTGCAAGGCAAGTAAAGACCTTGCAATGTCTTGATGTTAATGTGCTGTATCCCCTCCATGCTAATCATACCAGAACAGAATCTCAGCTGCTACAAACGATTGTAGCTTCAAGATTTCACCTGAGTTATACCCTTCTCACTAGCTGAAAATTCAGCTAATCATTCTATAGTACAGTAGGCAGCACACCAGAAGGTGTATAGTAAGCTCTTTACATAATTAAATGAGGAAAACTACATTAATGGAGCATATATTTAAAATTATAGTCCCTCAAGCAATTTTAACTCAGCTGGTTTGTATAAATATATTAAAGTATTAAAGCTAATATCATGTGCTGCAAAAACAGAATGCAACATATGTGCCAGGGGATTGAGATATTATCACGGTGGAAACCGTAACTATTAATTTGCTGGTTTTGTTGAAAATAAATACTAACCTTTGGCATTATTTTCTTTTCTTTGTTTATTTATTTATTATCTTACATCCTTAGTTTTACTATAATTATTTCTACTTTACTTTACTAGGAAAAAATGTTAATTGATAACACACTTTGTCTCCAGCTCTTGAGAGAAATTTACTTGATGTACAAATAATTTACACAACATGAACATGGAGGATAGTTCACAAATCGGCAACGTGTTAAATATGGAATACCGAAGTCATGTAGCCCTCTTCAAGTCAAGGTCTTACCAGAAGCAAAATTTAATTCTTAAAGAGTGGTGGTATTAAATATTTTGTTTCTAAATTGTTATTAGTCTCTAAGATAGCCAGAGTTGGGGAAATTCTCTACCAAAATAAAAACAATTAAAATTTTATCCTTACAGATCTCAGAAAATATTTGTAGTGCACGATAGATTATGCTAATTCAAAGTCCCTTCTTCACAGAAGAATGTGTGAAAATATTTATGAATCAACATGATAAAAAGTTATGTGGTTGCCATTTCTGTTGAAGAAAATGGCAGTAAAAAGTTGTTTTTTATTGTCGAAAGCAATAAACATGGAAACTTATGAGGAACAATCTGTGGTTTGCATGCAGAATAAACTCACAGAGTCAGTGCTCTATAACCTTTCAGATATCTTTTATCTGAACAACCTCTTATAAGTTAAATAAATAACTGATTTGGTGATGGATGATATAGGGCTACAAGGCAACTAATTATTAACTGTAACATTAAACAAGTAGTTAACAAAGATTAATCTTCAAGTCATCTTACAACAGGCACAGATAACTCATTAGGTTGCAGTTTTTGTTGGGTTGTTTCTTTTTTTTTTTTTTTATGCAAGAATAACAGGAAAGATGCACAATTCTCATTAATGAGGATTTTATTTCCTCTCTGCATGAAGACTTTTGAAATTTTTTTTGTTTGAACATCATGTTTGATATGCACAAAAAAAGCTATGAGCAGATGGATCTTAATTGAACAAGAATCTAGCATTTAGAGTTAAACATGAAGTACTAATTACTTTTCTGTTTCAAGATTAACCTTTTCTGTGTTACTCTGCAAGACCGTAATTTCCGATTAGAATTACCACATTTTGTCATGTTGATGAGATATTGATTCAGTGTTTATTCAACATAATTTTTTTTAAATATTAAACATGGAAATCCACATATTGTCACAGAATGCTTCAACAGTCCATTGAAATGTATACTTTGCACCTTGAACACAAGATAACTTTGAAAATTTGTTGACTTCTGAAATGCAGTGCTTGTTTTGAACCATAAACCAGTGTTATAATATCATTCCAATAGTATTTTTACAAAATTTTAAATGTGTAGAGGAGAAACTCTAGGAAAATCATCTAGATATCGAAACTGTTCTAAGAAAAAAAACCACCAGTCTTTTAAGAGAAACAATTGTAAGACTATAATTCCATTAACAGAATAGAATGGAACTTGATAGGTTGATAGAACAATGATAGATTGCAACTCTCTTTTCCTGTCTCAAAACACAAATATAATACTATGAAAATGGGTTATGTCTACGATGCTGAGATATCTGTTGATTTTCAGCAGTACTCTTCTGCCATTTTGATGTTACAATACATTTATCCAGTGTTTTTCCTACAAAAAGTACTTTACTGCTTATATTCTTCGTACATTTTTTAAATCAACAGAAGAAAACACTCTAGTTTGCTTCTTTTTTTAAGTGATTTGAAGATGACTAGTCATGCCTGAATAACAAAAGTGTAGGAAGTAGTTCCTATCAGACAACTCTTTACTGCATAGGTTTTAATTAATATTTTAAGATAAAATAAAGATATTTACCAAAAAGTATTTCTCTACTATTACCTGGATAATTCAATTTATTTCTTGGCTACGTGGAGCCTCTTCAGCTATGCTTCAAGTCTATTTTTGGAAGCACCTATTATTTAAGATTCCCCTGATTTTAGTCTTAACCTCTAGGTCAAGCTGAGAAACATGTCAATCAAGAAGAATAAGCATGAATAAGTCATGTGCATGTCAGTAAGTTTGGTACGTACAGCACATGGCACAACTGAAACCTAGCAGGCTGTCTAAACGAAAAACTGCATCCACCACCTTACTTAACATTTCATATTGGAACAGTTAAAACCCAAAGAACACAAGACATTAAACTAGATGGTGGTGTTATACAGAGGTAATGTCTTCTACTCCCCTTTATCCAGTGGAGTGTAACCATTGCTATTACACAGTTTCAATTTACAGAGAAGGAAAGAGTTTTTTGGGCTTGACTCAGAGAATCCAGGAAACTGTATCAAGTCTGTCAGACGCCTAAGAGCAAGAAAGTTTGTAGAGGAAAAGCCAAAGGCCTCTTTAGCTTAGTCTCCAGCGAGACAAGGCCAATGAAAGGGAACCAGTCTCTGGCAGTTAACAGTTCATGAACTTCGCAAACCTGATTTCAACTTTTATTCCATTTTTTTCTCTTCTTTGAACCTTAGTTATCTTTTGACGTCCTAAACATCCTCTGGCAAGCATCTCATCTTGACTACATATTGTGCAAAGTGATTCCTTCATTTGTTTGTTTCCGATAAGTACCTTTGCTCCTTATTCCCTTTTCCACACTACTCAAACCCCTCTTCTCTTTTTTCCATGGGACCCTTCATAAGAAAGATTCATACCGTACCTCAACCATTTGATCACCTCAATAATGTTCTCTGTACACTTTCCAATTCTACCTTTTAGACACAGAGAGCCAAAACAGCACATACCATTCAGGACGTGTACTACTAAAACATTGTATTTCAGTTTTCTTCTTTGCTTTATTCTCTTCATTAAATTTGTAGTACTTTTTTTTAGTTATTGGGCATTGGTCTGGCATTTTACTGTTACAAAACTAGAATCTCATTCCTCTGTCATAGTAGTTAGAAATGGATGGTCAGTTCAAAGCTCACCTCTACGTAAATAACGATAGGTTGCTCCCCCATGCCTCACTTTCTTACCCATTTATCTGACACCTTATCACTCATCACTCAGAATTGAGAGGTCCTTCTCCCGTTCTTCACTGTCAGCTTTTGTGTTTCTTGACAATTAGAATAATTGATTACCAGCAGCTAATATTGTCAACACCCAACAGATCCCCATAAAATGCCATAAGTGCCTTCTCTTCACAGCAGAGGCGAAATATTCCCACAATTTACTTCCTATATTACAAATGTTGTCTGTGAAAAGATCATCTTTATTTTCTTACATCAACCTTAGTAAGAGATTTTACTAATGGTGATGCCTTTTAGAAACCTGAATTTATAATCTATATAATCCTTAATGATGCTTATTCATTCATTCAAAGAAGTTCAATAGATTCATAATAGATGATTTTCCATTACAAAATCAGTATTAATTCTTTTCCTTTATTCTTGAGCCCCATAACGCTGTTCTGGAGAATGTATCTGATACAGATTTCCTTGTCTGCAGTAGTTTGAATTCTCTCCAGTAATATTTTAGGAAACTGGCATAAAATCTGCCACCTTCTGAAATACTGGTACAGAGGTAAATTTAACCAAGAGTTGGCATACCGCAATTGGTAATTCATCTACTTCCTACTTTATTTCCACTACCGCTCTTTGGATCTTTTGAGCTGTTAATTGTTTTCATTTGCAGTATAGCATCTTTTACTGACATTTCCAACTTAGACAAATATCCAAATTAATTTTGCTTGAAAAAAAAGCTCCATCATCTGCTCTTCTGCGTCTCCTCTTCATTGAACACAAGTGTAAAAAGTAATTTTTCTCCCAAGGCTCTATCTCTCCAAAACAAACTTTTTATACATTGATCTTTTTTGGCCCTAAAGATTCTCTGACTTCCCCTAATCCCAATGTGTTTGAAAAATCTTTTTTTATTATTAGTTTTATGTCTTCAGTATGAATTTCTATATATCTGTTTTGACTACTTTGCAAAGGTTTGTATTGCATTTAATCTGCTAGATTTTAGTTTTTGGGTTTTTTTCAATTTTCCTTACTGAATACAACTCCAGCTTTCTTATGGATGCTTTTTAGCTTTAAAAATCTCTATTTCCTTAATGTTAGATCATGTCAAAATTATTTTTTGTTGTTGTTATTTCTAGGATTTAGCTATCTATTTCACCTTTTTTTAGGGGGGAGTAGGGGGGGGGTGGGAGGGGGGTTGTCCTCTTTTTTTTCCTAAAATCCATGTGGTTGACACACCTGAGGGACAGGGGACTATTTTGAGGGACCTGGACAAGCTCAAGAAGTGGGCTTATGTGAACTTTATACGGTTCAACAAGGCCAAGTGCTGGGTCCTGTACCTGGGTTGGGGCAATGCCCAGTATCAGCACAGGCTTGGGGATGAAGCGGTCAAGAACTTGAGGGTACTGGTGGATGAAAAGCTGAACATGAGCCAACAATGTGCACTCACATTCCAGAAAGTCAAGTGCACCCTGGGCTGCCTCAAATGCATGGCCGGCAGGTCAAGGGAAGTGATTCTGCCCTTCTGCTCCGCAGGAGTGTGACCTCACCTGCTGTGCTGTGTCCTGCGAGTCCTCAGAACAGGGAAGACCTGGACCTTTTGGAGTAGGTCCAGAGGAGGGCCACAAAGATGGTCAGAGGGCTGGAGCAACTGTCCTATGACGACACGCTGAGAGAGTTGATGTCATTCATCCTGGAGAAGAGAAGGCTCTGGAGAGACCTTCAGTATTTAAAGACCCCTTTTCAGTACTTAAAGGGGAGCCTACAAGAAAGATGTGTACAAATATTTAGCAGAGCCTGTTGTGATAGGACAATGGGTAACTGCCTTAAACTAAAAGAGGGTAGATTGAGACTAGATAGAGGGAAGAAATTTTTATCATGAGGGTGGTGAAACACTGGCACAGGTTTCCCAGAGAGGGAATAGATGTCCCGTCCCTGGAAACATTCAAGGTCCAATCAGACAGAGCTCTGAGCAGCCTGATCTTGTTGAATGTGTCTCTGCTCATTGCAGGGTGGTTGGACTAGCTGACATTTAAAGGTTCCTTCCAACCCAAACTATTCTATGTTTCTGTGATTCTATTATTTACTGTTATCTGTATTGATTCTCAATCTGTTTAAAAATACCAATATGGTGTCATTGCGACACAACAGTCTACATATGACAGGCAAATTTAAATTCTAGCTGTTTCTTCCAATTGATATTAGATGCACTTTTCTATTTCAGGCAGCTGCTCTTCTTAAAAATAAGTATTACAGTAGCTGGTGGATGTTCTCTGTTCCTATTTCTGGAGCATATATACATTATGGCCACTGATATGCAATGTTTTAGTAATAGCTACATTTGTATCCATAGCATAAATACTGCTCAAAATCAAGTCTCCCTTTTTGGGTTACTTTGAAATGGTTCTTTAACTGTTCCTTTGAGAGGTGTAAAAATTTAGACTCGGTAATTTGACATTTATCCATGTTATGTGGTGGCCTTATAGTCCTGGGAACATTTCAGAGATCATTGCCAGAACACTTCTTCATTTAACTTGGTTCTTCCAACAGAATCAATCTCCTTTTCTTTCCTCCATGACTAGTACCTACATGAATTATGAACAACAATCACGCACTTCTTCAAACCAAGCTGATGTCATAGGGCATTCCTTCCCCACTGTAGCACAGGAGCTGCTCTCCCAGACGTGGGAATGATTAGGTAGATACCTTGAAGGTGTCTTTGATCAAACTCGATGTTGCTCAAAGGTCTTCCAGTTTTGTTACTGCGGTTTTCAGAGTTCAGCTACTGCTTCCTCTGAGGCAGTACTTTACCTCAGAACACCTTGAGTTGTGTCTTCCATGTACTGGCATGTATCTTCTTTGCACCACCTGGCATGAAGGGGAATCTCTAGTGGAAGAGAATTTCATGCTCAGCATTGCATATGGCAGTTGTCCATTGATACTCACTGTGTCTACCATGCATTTTAAGTACTGACTTGATTATTTTTTCATGTCTCACTTATTTTGTTTCCTGCTTAGTGTAAGTACATCCACACTAAGAAAAAGGGAGATTCAAAGCTGTTATGAGATTTGACAAGGCTAAGTACCGGGTCCTGAACTTGGGTCACAGCAACCCCATGGAATACTACAGGCATGGGGAAGAATGGCTGAAAGCTGGCTGGTGGAAAAGATCTGGTGGAATATGAGACAGTACCATGCCCCCGTGGCCAAGAAGGCCAATAGCATCCTGAGTTGTATCAGAAATAGTCTGGCCAGCAGGGCTAGGGAAATGATTGTGCCCCTGTACTCAGTACTGGTGAGGACTCACTTCAAGTATTGTGTTCAGTTTTGGGCCCTACACTACAAGAAAGACATTGAAGTGCTGAAGCATGTCCAAAGAAGAGCAATGAAACTGGTAAGGGCCTAGGGCACAACCCTTATGAAGGGTGGCTGAGGGAACTGGGTTTGTTAGCAGTAACAAGTGATAGGACAAGAAGAAATGGCCTTAAGTTGCTCCAGGGAAGGTTTGGGAATAATAGGTATAATATCTTTGCATAGGATAATAGGAAAAATTTCTTCACTTAAAGGCTTACCAAGCATCAGAACAGACTGCCCAGGGAAGTGACTGAGTCACCATGTCTGTATTAGAAGATGTGTAGATGTGGTGCTGAGGAACATGGTTTATTGGTAGACTTTGCAGTGTTATGTTAATGATTGAACTTGATCATCTCAAAGACCCTTTCCCACCCAAATGATTCTATGATACTGTGATGCTATGAAAGACTTAATGCAATTTTGGAGACTAAACCTAATTCATGCTGCAATTAGTTGTGCATTTGGTCATATTAAGGCATAGTGTGACTCTATCTCATATGCCATCTGGTTTTGTAAGCGTTTAGCATATCCAGATGGACTTTCCTAGAAGGATCCTGGTATTAACTGAGATAAGGACAAAAAGGAATTTTAGAAAAGCTGTACTAGACATGCTACTACAGAGCTATAAATTTGGTAAAGAAATAAGTATACTGACCCCTTGAGATTATTCCTCATTCATGTTTAAGTTGGATAGAATGTTATAAATAATTTCTGACCCTGGGTCACATTTCAGAGTGAGTTTCAGGAAATGCAAACAAGTTTCTGTAACTTCCATTTCCACCTCTACTCCAGCTAAGCCCATCACAAATAAAATGAACCTGAAATTATACTTTTTGACTGTTTGTAGATCAGACTCCTTCAAAAATCCAAATTTTCAACCCATATTTTACTTTCAAATGTTTACGGGGCTTTTTATATCTATTTTCCGTTCTCTCATATCTAGTGACTTGTATGTCTCCATGACAATAATGGACTTCGGAAACCTCCATGTACTGGTATTTTAACAAGGACTCAACAAAGGGTGAAATTCCCCTCTATTACGTGTTTGGAAAGCATCAATATCCTGAACTGAGACAAAAAATAGAGGATTGTAAATATTTCAGTGAAAGAAGAATAATGGAAAATCCCATGTTTGGAGAATCTAATGGTTTTTTTTTGGTTCTTCTTCAACTACTCAGTTCCAAGGCAATCAACTGCCTGGAAAATCAGGCTGCATGAGGGAGAAGGAATCTACGGATTTTGTCCTCTCACTACAGCTGTAGTATGGACTATAATATCTGGGAGCTGAACAACTGTGGGACGTAACAACTCAGAATACAGAAGTTTTTACAGATACCATGTTATCATGAAACATTTAGATTCTAAGAGACCAGGTGGGTTTTGTGGTTTTGGTTTCTTTATAGGGGAATGTGTATGTTAACGGTTAGGTTTCTATCATATCTTCTCAAGATGAATGTCATTTGATTGCATTCTATTATCTTCTTTTTTTTTTTACAAAGAGAATGTTGGGGTTTTTTCTAAATCTATTATGGTCAGTATTTACTAAAGCCTTCACCTTAGCTGTTTCTTTTTCCATTATTTTCTGTGAAGTTCAAGAGAATAGGCTGGGGGGAATTTCTTAACTTCTACATATGAGAAATAATTGCTCTAAGAAGTAATTGTTTAAAATCATTAGGAAAATACTTCTCCTAACATTTATTGTGATATTTGATCAATTTGTGTGTGTTCTGTTGAAATAATTCATTATTACTGCTCTATTAGTTTTAACTCTTTTAAACATCTTGCAACACGTTATTCTCCATTTGCTCTGATTATGAGGTCAACAGCACAAATCTATCACATTTTCTCTGCTCTCCTGAAGGTTTAGTTTCACATGTCCATCTTTATTACCCACATCCTTTCTCTTAGGAATAGTTTATGGCTAGATCACAATGTACCACTGATTCTTTTCTTTCAGCTATATTTCAGTAACATAAGTATTTCACATGACCAAGTTTTCTTGTTTGGCCAGTCTTCCTTTTAAAATTTCCTTTTGATGTTCATACACACAACACATGCTGCACTAAATTTGGCTCCCATTACTCATGATCACCCATTTGTCAGTTTTACTCTTTCAATGATTGTTACATGAATTTACTGTATTTTATTGCTTTTTCTCCTGCTGGGGAAATAAAAGTGGATGCTGTATATCCTGATTAATTGTTTTCAGAATGGAATTAATCAATGTCTGAAACTCTTGCAGATCTCTTTTGCAGTTCCTTTCCAAGGTAGAAACACTACAGAATTTAGCAGACCGTGAACTAATTTTTAGAACAGTAACCATATACCAAAATAACAGATTAATTTGCTTCACTAAACTCAGAACAGCATTTCTGCTCTTTAGGGTCCATTTCCATGTGTAACAGGATTTATGACATTTTTAAGGAAATTAATCCCCTAAAAATTAAAAAAAAAAAAAAAATCAACTTTCTAATCAGATCTGTGTAAGTCTGTAATTACCACCACAAGAAATAAAAAAAAAATAAAAATAAAAAATAATAAAAAAAATATATGGAAGATAACTTGCTGACAGATTCAAAGCACATCCTAGAACATTTAAAAGCAAGGACTGTTCAACACCCACTGTATAATGCCAAGTATTATTATGCCTAATTAGGCTCCTGAAAACTTGCTGATTATACTTCTACAAAGTCTGATTTCCTTTTTTCCCTCTGTACTGATTACACTTTTATTTCTATTCATTTTCTTTTTTTTTTTTTAAAGCTAAAAACTATTATCACCTTCTGAATTTAGTGTTCTCATTTCACTTTACAATTATTCCTTTATTCTGGTATCTGGCTTATTTTCTTCATTCCTTTTTACCTTCTCTGAATGCTGTTTGTGGGGTTTTAACTGCTCTAACAAAGCTCACCATTCAGTTTCTTTTATTTCTCTTGCTCGGCGACACCTGCTTCTTTTTATGAAATTTTAGTGCTCAGAAAGACAGCAGATTGACAGCCTTGGAAGGGGAAGTCCCATTTGTATGTTTACAGGATTTGAGCAAGGTGGAGCAATAAAAGATTTTATCAAGGTATCTCAGCTTCCCTGGAAAGGCCACTGATAAGGTACTTAGTCCAAGTTCTCTTTTTTAAGTCTTCTCAGGAGGTTGCTAGTTGTAAAGGGATTTTGTTTTTTAAATGGATCACTACCTTCTGGACTTAGATAAATTGGCAATTTCTGCCTTAGGAACACAGAAGTGCTCTCTTAGGCCAGAAAACATCTATCAACTGCCTGGTTACAACTCTTGCATTCCATTATCAATACACAGTACCTGTTCACCCTCCTCAACAGCAACCAAGAACATCACAATGTGTTTCAATGCAGCTCTTATGCAGCGAGGAAGTGCTTCCATTACTATTTAACAGATAAGTAAATACGGTAAAAGAAATTCAAAATGAAACTTCATATAGTATTTATGCACCAGAGTTTATACAGCTAAATACATTTATTTGATGATCTGGGATTAAATAAGTAGTTTAATTCCACACAGGCAGGCTATCAAACAGAACAGAGAGTTTAAGCTAGCTCTACCCACCATTATGCCAATGCCTAAATGACCAAAACCTTTTTTCTTTTTTTCTTTATTCATCTTGGTCCAACCCACTGAGTATAACGATGAATTTTGTATCCTCAAGAGAAAAAGGGAACATTATTAGAAACTCTGGAGCAATTTTCTGAAATCACTGTTTTGTTTGAGTTAGAGAAGTTTGAAATATTTGGTCAACTGCATGAAAGTAGTCACAGCTTTCAAAATTTTAATTAGCTCATAAGAAAATCATTACTGGCAGCAACTTTTATCTTGAATACATCAAAGATGGAACAGTCATGTAGATCTTAACACTAGCTCCATGATACTCCATGTCCTTTAGCTTAATGTGGAGATTGGTATTTTAAAAAATGCTAAAGGAACCTGCAGTCCATTCACAAAAACAGTCTGATCATACCCACTTAACATTATAGTGTCAAAGCACAGGTCACTCACATACAAAGAAATGGTAAACTTTTCTGATGACTGAATAAGTATCTCAATGTCTCGGACACTTAAGAATGACAGAAAGGATGTTAACATGTTGGTCACAGATAAGACACTAGAAGGTGCCAAGAGAAGAGGTAGAAAATAATTAAAAAGTAGCCCAAATGCAATTTGTTACTTCCCTTCCTGCGATACAAAACTTAAACTGAGAGCTAAACTGCTTGTAAGCAGTCAGGGTTGCCCAAAATAGTCTAAGGTTAATTAGTATACCTCATTCTTAAGTTGACTTTGTATGACCAAAAACACTGTGACAAAAAGTACCACTGCTCCTCTAGATGAATCACCTAACATTGTCAGTTTAGATCCAGAATTACATGGATGAGGCACTTCTGAATCATAACCTTTCTGTTTAAGACTCAGTTACCATAACATGAAGTGCTTGTTCCAGACCACAACCACTACTCAGTTCTGTTTAGAGCACCTGTAATCAACCTTATTAGAAAACAATGTCCCTTGGCTAAATTAAATGAGAAGTTGTCACCCAGCTCTACTAATTAATTAATTAATCTACTAATTATCAGATCACTTTTCAATTTTTGAATGTAATTCTTATTGTTGATGTACCATTATGGTTTGCGTGGAATGAACAGTACAAGTTCTGGGTATCAATTGGCATTAATATATTATATGTTTCTTTCCTAGTTAATAATATTTTGATTGTTTTGCCTGTTCTGGTATTTAAGTTATGTGAAAGCTGCAAATTTCATAGGGTATGCCTGTAACAGAAAAGATAAAAAAGAGTCTATCTACCCTCATATTCACTGTCCCATTGCTGCAACACCTAAAGGCTCATAATCTTCATCCTTTCACTGTGAATATCAGTAATTCTGGAATGGTATGCCATATGGAACAAAGTATGGTATGCCACTTTTTTTGACATCCTGTGGGAACTAAGTATCGATAAGAACTGTTGCTATTTTTAAGTCAAAATTCAAGACATAATATGCTGTGAATAAATATGAACTATTCTTCATGATGGATCAATTTTTTGTCTTCTTTTGAGTTGACTGTTCATCTAAAAAATCTATGCTTTAAAATTATGTAGTGCCACTTTTGGTTAAATTCATTTCAATGAAATTTCATTGTTCACTTTACAGAAGGCTAAATTCGAAGTGATTTTCTAGATTCCTTTTACATGAGTGGAAAGAAGCACACTTCTTAACAATTCGTTTCCAATATTTTAAATTTCTGATTAAGAATCAGACAAATATTTGAATGGAATATTTTCATTGCCTATATTTGTTTAGATGAATCCTCTGCTTTACATATATCAATATTGAGAGGTTCCACAAAAAATGCTGTGGGGTGGGGAGCAGACTCTGGACAAGGTGTAACTTTAGAGACATTCAAGTGATTGAAAGTTGGTTGTAGCACTTGTCTGTGATAGAAACTTCATTGGGAAGCAAAAAATCTTTGGAAAATTTAAAAGCCATTGGTCCTCACAGTACCCGCCTAGGAACATTCCCTTCCTGTACCTGTAACAGATTCAGAATTTTGAGTACACTGACAACAGAAGAAACTCAAATCTTTAGGATAATACATGCAACAGATCTGGACAGACTTAAGAAATAGGCCCATGCAAACATTAAAGTTCATAGACTTGTGGAAGCAAAACTGGATCTTAATTGCTTCATGCTTTCTTATCTCTTCAGAATAGTTTTGCCTTTTTTTTTTTATAGTCTAGCTATGCTGAAGTTGAGAATTTCACAGACCTTGATAGTCATTTAGATATATTTCATTAACAGTTAAAATGTAGGTTTAATCTTAACATAGTGAACCTGTAGCAAAGATAAAATGGGAGATGGATCTAAAACTTCATAGAAAGATTTCTGAATAGTAATCATAAGAAAAAAGCAAATACCCGGGACTGCCTCACTGAACCCCTTTGGGATTATGAGTCTCTACCTCTAAGAAACAATTGCAAATGCAGCCTTAGCTGCAATCTGTAATCTTGTGCTGCTTTTTTTTTTTTTT